>JAGVVM010004254.1:0-12440 GCA_019149425.1 Psidium friedrichsthalianum
CCCTTATCACTCCAAGCCTCGAATACCCATTGGATCGAGCTGACCTTGCTCTGATACCATTCGGACGGGGATGTCACGCCCCGAACCCGGCGAGCCACGCGACATCCCTATTACCTGTACGATCGATTGGATAACAGGAACGACGGCCCAGGATACTCGTCGTTGTCCAAACGATCTCAGAGTTCCTTAGGCAATGGAAACGAGCTCCTTCAACTTCATGCACAGAAAGGGATAGATAGAGAGACCAACCAATATAATTTACATCAAACCACTTCTTATATTACATCATATTTATATACATCGGTTTGGCGACATTTAATATGCACAAATCAAAATTTCTGTCGTCCTTTGACATCTTATAGCTCGACCTTTAACAAAAAGGGCTTAGGTCGGTAATTTCTATCTTCGACTACAAGTAAACCATACAAATTTCTACAAAAAGGCTTCAACTCCAACTGTGCTCATCGACATCCGCCCCACCATCCGATCCAAGAAAAAGCTGAGTTTCCGACTCAATATCCAACTCGATCCCCTGCCTTACTAGGATCGCATTCACTGCGGCGGTTTGGGGTCTGAAAAATGGGGAAATCACCCATGAGAACGAATCTCAGTAAGCTAACCCCTAATCCCCTTCTCAGGACACCAAACAACCTCAGACTAAACTCTCAAGCCTCATCCAGGAACTCAAAATCATAGGGCAGAAAAATACCAAGCACAGTTCAATATAAAGCTCGCCATAAAATGACCAAACATCAATACAGTTCGAATCTCTGGTCCAATCCGGGACCACACAGAATCAGGATATCGAAATCATCGCCAATCAATGGCTCAATATAAAATCATTAGGCATTTAACCAAACACGTCCAAGCAGGACAATCACAGCAATCGCATATGCATGCACGCTCAATCTTGAGCCTCGGCTTAACAGCCAATTTGACCCACGTCATATAGGCGCCAGGTCCGACCCGCGTCATTTAAGCGCATCAGGTCCGTGCTCCAACCCGCGTAGAAGAACCGCCTCAGGTTGGCACGCTTATCACTCCAGCTACCCCGCGTCAAACGCATCAGGGCGCACGAGGCTACGTTTTCCGCCTCTGAGGCTACATTTGACGCCTCTGTGGCTACATTTTACGCCAAGTCACAATATGGCTACGTATTACGCCAAGTGATAATGATATGCAATTTCACACGCGAAATCCATCGCACGAGCCTCTCAGGCTAATAAAATAATGCCAATTCAATTGGGCAGAAAAACACGCCAAGTACGTTAGGCCACAATTCAAAACACGTGCCCAAGAATATCAATCCATGTGGCCGACACCATGGCCAAACCATCAATATATCTCACGTGCCCAATTATATTAAAATGCCCAATTATATTCATTTTTATTGCCAAAATTCCACGTCGGACCCAAAATCACAAAATCATCGCACGTGGACACACGTGGATAATCCACAAATATTATTTGGACTCAGCCACAGCTCTCGGGCACCGGGAATAGTCACGTGGAATATTTTCCGAGCCCGTTTGTGACAAAAATGCCTCATTTTCTCACTTTTAAATACTCAAGCCATACGGGACCCACATGAATTGTCATTCTCAATTAAAAATCAAATTGGGCAGCACGTGAACAGTACACAGAATGTCGTGAATAGTGATTCCAGAGTACTATTTGGCCGTTTTTGTTGAAAATGTCCCAAAATTTCATTTTTCGAGGCCCGAACCTCACGGGACCCACTCCAATCAACACCACCAGCCTATATTCAACCAATACAACAACAATTCACATCCAAACTGCATATCACAGCATTCCACAGAATTGATTTCCACCAATAACGCCGTTTCCGGAAATTTTTTTCTAAACCGATTTACCCCGAATCGGACTCTAGAGCTAATCCATGGCAAGTTCAATATCCTAATCAAGGAATAGAGGTTTAACTTACAAACGAAGCTTGACAAGCTGTGGAAACCAGCTGAAATGGCGAAGGACAACCGGCGATAACCGAGACCAGCGGCGGAGCACGACGATAAGGAAGAGAACGGCTAAACCAAGAGAAACCGGGGCTGTGAGGGGGCTGTTTAGGCACCAAAACGAACTAGAAATCACATATTTGACATGAAAATGAGATCTAAGGGCAGCCGAGGTCGACATATATCATTTTGAGCTAAAACAGAAATTCGGCACCCAGAAAACAGTTTCGTCGACTGATACGAGAAATACATTTGAAGGGTCAATCGACCTCGGATTGAGGCGATTCAAGTTGGGTTAGAACCGTAAGACATTGAACTACAACATATCCAAAAATTGCGAGAATCCAACTTACAGATTTTTGTCAGTGGCCGGTTGAAGTCTGCAGCCAGAATTTGGAGCCAAATGAGAGGGGGGGAAAAAGAGAGAGAAAGTGGTTTCTACGGTGGAATAGTGAGGGGGTGGGGGTTTCTACCGTAAAAGGGGAGAAGAAGAGAGAGAAAGAACCCATTATTTGAGAAAAGAAAAAATAATAATAAATAATAAAATAATAAAATATCTCGGTTACTATTCATCGATTTGACCAAAAGTTGGTCAAAGCTTATCCAATCTGGTCAAAAATTGGAGAGCAAGTTTGACTAGTCAATCCTCAAAAATTCGTGCCAAAAACGGGACTGATTGGGACTGAATCGGTGTTATTTTGGCTCAATCGCGAAGGGAAAATGACTCGAGATGATCTCGGAAAATTTTTCTGACTTCGCTAAAATTCAGCTCACACCCTAGCCACTGAATCTAGAGCAAATCAGGGACTCGACAGAAATTTCTAATTTTTGCCTTTCTTCTCGACACTCCGAGTCCAAACTATCAATTTCCGAACCTTCCTCGTCAATATCCAAATTTAGCAACTGCAACGCTCTTGAAAATCGATTGTCCTATTCGGAACTCAATTCGTGGCCAAATTCATAAGATAGCAGCTATAATGAAATTCTCAAACTAACGGGTGGCTGTTAGGAGTTACGCGTATCGACCAATTGGTCCACGTACTTATTTTCCTAGATAGCCCTTCCCTTTTGGTCAGTTATCTCGAAGTGATCAGTTTCGAGTGGAATTCATTAATAGTGCATCCATGACATATCCATTCTATATTCAAGTCCCAAACAGGGGTCGAAATTCAGAATGTTACAGTCGTTGCTAGCTACGTCAGCATGTTGATCGAGAGATGAATGGGGAGGAGTGATCAGACGCAGCACTAGCCCTCACTGCGCCAGTCCAAAATGAAACAGACACAAGGGAAGGGATGGATTTTGATCGGCCAAATTGACCACATCCTCATCCACAAAATGATAACAAATCGACATAAATTTATTTTCCTTTTCGAAATCGCAAGGGACGAGTAAGGGGATTCCAACTTAATACCTAGGTAAAGTAGAATTGTTCGCCCTTGCCTCTCACCTTTCGGTGAGATATTTCATTGTAGGATGGATTCATCCTTCTCTAAGAACCTTCTCAAGTCTTACATCATAGGAACGTGAAAATAACTTCTTTTAAGAAAACATCTAGTTCCATTTTTCCTTTCATTAGGGCGCATTTGTTTCACGAAAGCTCAAGATTGGAAAATATTTGTCAAAAAAAAATTGATTATATTACCTAGAAAAATTCGTCAACGAAAGATGTTTCATTATCAACGACAATTCATGACCAACTATTTTCATGGCTAGCAAAATTATTTTCATTCACTTCTATTTATAAGTGACACAAGTGATTATTATTCGGAAGATGTTTTCCAAATCTTGAGTTTTTGTGTGAACCAAACGCACCCTAGTTCAGTCCCTTTTTCTAAGAAGGATTGGAGTAATTCTGGTTTGACACTATTTAGAATCGCTTTCCTATACTGAGAAATTCTATCCAGTTTTATTCGTTCACAGAATCCATTAAAAAAAATTACTATTTCCAGTACTTAGGTCAGTTTTGCAGCTCTATTGAGTAATGCCCGAATGGCAGGGATCAGAGTTTGGACCAAATTGAGTAAAGGTAGCTACTTGGCGATGGAGTGCCAATTTCAGTTTTGTAAGCCTCAACAAGGCATAAATGCGTTTGCCGCACATGCGCTTGTCCAAAGAGGAACGCATATGAAGAAAATGACCGTCACAAACATGTTGCACACAGTATGTTATGAGTTTTTCTGCCAATCCTTTAAAGAAATTTCTGCCCCTCTTAAACAATTTGTGGAGTCCTCTAGTTCAACGGCATTGTAGAAATGGCCTGTATTAACTTCCCATTCCATAAAGGATCTGGTGGGCATTGCAATGACAAGTAAACATTAAAACTCGTGCGTTGAAAGGATGGTTAGAATTTCCCTATCTAGATGACACCATCCTTGAAGTTTCCTTAGAATATTCGCTTGGCTGAAGAACCATCGAAGATGGTTCTAATTGCTGCCTGCCCCATAAGGGGGAAGCCGTGTGAGTTTGAAGTCACAATATTCCAGGAAGTGTCATGCCTGCGTGTAATGGTTTCGATTTGTGATTAAAAAGCGGACGACGACCAGATAGGACAAAAGTCAAAATAAAATAAGACGACTCCAAAGTGGAAGACCAGATGGCACAAGAGTCAACAAGTCAAAATAAAATATGAAGCATCCCAAGTGGAAGACCAGATGGGAAAAGAGTCAAAATAAAATAGGAAACTGCAGTGGAGACGCGACCGTTGATTCTTTTGGTTTTTTTTTTTTTTTTGTACTTGTCCATCTTCCCGTTCAGCTAGATGCGCCCATTTTCTTATTATATTTGCAATTTTGGATAAGCAAGAACGGAAGATTCAAAGAAACAAGCCGATTATTCTTTTTCAAAGAAAATGAAGGAAGATGGTTCCCATTTGCTACCTATCCACGGAAGGAAAAAATGTCAAAAAAGTCTTAAATAAGCATATTTTTTTACATGCTTATTATGTCTTGATGTGAATTCTTATTTTGACAAATAAGCGTAACTTCTTTACTTTTCACATATGCACAATTCAATATCTTCGAAACGTGTCTGCACATTTGCATATCCAGAGATTGTTTTTTCAACATAAAAAAAGGGAGATCATTAGTGAAAATCTCTTATGATATTTTGAAGATGATAAAATAATCAAAGGCTATTTATGTTTTTACTGTTGAGGGTGAAAGATGCACAAGCTGTTATGCAGATGTTGTATTAACAGGACGTTTGAAGGTTTTGAGTTCTCTATCAATGTTGACAAGACATTGGGCGTAGATATGTTTACAAGCTAAATGTACTTGAATAGAAGGTGAACAAGCCTAGAATGGAAAGTTCGGTAAAGCCTGAAAGGACCTTGGATAGGTGAACAATGAAGTAGAATCACGATTGCCAATACGTGTGGAGTGGTTAGAAGATGAAAGCTCAAGTGATGCACGTGAGAAGAGATGTTTAGATTGACCTTAATTAGATGTTCAAACTCAAAACGAAGGGTATCACCTATCTATTTCTATAGAGGTTGAATCATGTTATCAAGATTAAGTAAAGTGTCACTTATGTATGGATTCTTGGGCATTTTCTTGGATGGTTCATCCCTTAGAGAGTCTCTTCAACTCTCCCATGGTGGAATGATATACTGAACTGCCCCATAGACATTCTAGAAGGCCCTTTGGAAAATGAGGAGTCGGCGTCACTTCGTATTCCTGCTCACTCACTCGGTCGCTTGAGTCGTTTGTGTGCATGATTCACGACATCATGCCGCATGAGTTCGCGTCGTACATTGGTTCATGTTGAATGAGCACTGCATCATTCCTTGATTCATTCTAATCAAGCGGTGGATCAAGCACTGAGTCAGGCGATACGATTCGCACATCATGCATGAATCCCTTCCACTTGTCCGCTACACCGTGCAGCGATTCACGCACTGATCATCCCATTGATTTACCCGCTCGACCATCTTGGCTAATGCTTGGTTGAGTGGGATCAATGTTGGTTGATCTACACGACCGATCATGCATTGGTTTGTTGAATGAATCACGGCATGGTTGGTTGATCGTGTCGCGGTCCATCCTTGATTGATGATTTAGCTGGACTGTGATACATGTGTAATGCTTGCGAGTTGTGAGAAAAAAAGTGGAAGACCAGATAGGACAAAAATCAAAATAAAGTAAGACGACTCAAAAATGGAAGACGAGGGGGGAGGAGTCAAAAAATCAAAACAAAATAAGAAGCCACGAAAGAGGAGAACAGCAACTTCAAAGAAACACACCGATTTTGGTTTTGCGGGATACTGTTCTTAAACGTCGTAAACTCACATTTTATCTGAATAATTAATAAACCGTATATACAATAATCTCTTTCCTAGTATTTTTGAAAAGCTCAAAGAAATTTGCTCCTCGACATCCTCCCTTTGGTCCACTTCTTTTGGAAAGCCTAAGAAAGTTCTTACCGAAAATGTTAAAAAAATTTCCTCCTGATATCCTCGCACTGATGATCCCGCTGACTTGCCCGCTTGATCGTCTTGGCTAATGCTCGATCGATTGAGATCAATGCTGGTTGATCCACATGCCCGGCCATGCATTGATTTGTTGAATAAATCATGGCATGACCGGTTGATCATGTTATGGTCTATCCTCGATCGAGAGTTTAGCCGGACCGTGATACATGTGTAATGGTTGCGAGTTGTGATAAAAAGTGGAAGACCAAATAGGACAAAAGTCAAAATAAAGTAAGACGACTCAAAAGTGGAATACGGAGGGGGCAAGAGTAAAAAAAGTCAAAATAAAACAAGAAGCCACGAAAGTGGAGAACAGCAAATTCAAAGAAACACACCGATTTTGGTTTTGCGGGGCAAGAGTCAAGTACATTCTGGCGATGCCAAACCTAGAGGATCTTATCAATGAACAAGACGCCGATGGAAATACGGCTTTTCATTTGGCTAAACTTCGTGGAGATTACGATATCATTTGCATACTTGCACGAGACAAGAGGATGGACCATTTTGCTCCAAATAAGAATCATTTGACCGCCATTGAAATTTTTTCTGCTCTAAAAAAGGTACGCTTGCTCGAACACTATATAGTTTGATCTGTTCACTCACAAAGTAATTTGTTCAGCATCGTTTAGAAACTGTGGCCCAAATGATACTCATTTTCAGGCGCAAAAAAAAAAAAAACAACCAATTGAAATGTTTTGCGTCAACTTGTTTTGCTTATTCAATTGTTTGAGCATATTGACTACATAGTTTTCGCAGCAAATAGTGGCATAGATTGCTTTAATGAGGGTTTGACATACGTTTGAAAAGAGTCTCAGAGTCAACTTGTTTCGTTCTTTCCAACTAGATTATGAATAGTAAGAAAGTCGAATAAATTGAACTATGCGGTTGAACCACGTATTAAACAAAGCTTTCCCTCCAAATTCACTTGATATTTATTAGCAAACTAATTAATTAGGAAAAAAAATAGAAAGACTTTTTTACCCGCTTAATCAGTCATTAATGTTCCTACAACAGAATGTCAACATCAATTCGCATAATAACTATGTGAAGTTTTTGCGGTTCATTCATGTTCATGAGTTGGTATATATTTATTACTAAATTAATATCAATTTTTTAAATACCATTTTATATATAAATTGGATGTGCGCAGAAAAATAATGATAAGTTTCTTTCCCAAAAATAAATATTTCGAAAAATATTTTCCTAAAATGATTGATTAAATCGCTTACAAAAGTGAATCAACAAAAAAAATTCTCCTCATTTATGAAAATTTTTAAAAATAAATTATTGTCAAAGATAACAATATTTTTCATTGGCTATTATGTGGTATAAGTGATTATGTTTAGAAAAAAAATTTCAAATTATTCATTTTCAGCGGAACAAATAGATTTTTATGAAAAATGAATCATTATCTTAAAAATGATCATTTGTATCGCTTGAAATAATTAGTCAATAAAATATATTTCTTTATCGACAACAATTTATGTTTAAAAATTTTCGTGAACAACACAAAAATTACGTTCATTTATTTTGTAAACGATATAAATAATTATTTTTGAGAATTTTTTAAAATTTTTTATCTTTTGCTAAATAAACGTTCCTTAGTGGCAATGTAAACTTAGATATGAGGGCTCATCGGATCATCTTCCTTGGGTGGGCCCGGAAGGCCCCATCAGCCACCTCCTATAAGGAGCTCGTTCAAGAACACACACACACAAAAAGAGTGAAATTAATTAGCTATTTAAAAGCTTATTAAGACATCAGTTGATCATTCTAATCGACCTTCAGATCAAATAAAATTTGCATCCAATAATTATCCCTTAAACCATAAAAATTCAATATTATTTATTTTACAGTCCTCGAAATTTCAGGACGTCACACTAGGGGTGAACATTTTTCCAAAATATAATTGGGAACCTGAAATCGGAACTTGTAGGAACTAGTCTGGTTCTAGATTTCAAGGTATGCATAGTAGGTTCTAGGTTCTAAAAAATGAGAAACTAGGAATAATTTTTGTGTTTTGTTTTGTATATATCTTTGTTCGATCGTGTATAATCTAGGGGTTGAGTATGGTTTTTAGGGTAGATCAGGAGCAAGAGAATTGGTCGGGGTTGAATTTTGATTGATGGTAGCGTTGCTTTGCTAAAGTTTCGATGTTTTATTAGCCTTCTCGAGACTTTTGTAAGTTTTGACTTTGTGATAAATAGGAGGATGAATTGCTAGACTTTGGCTGTGGCAATCTCTGAGGGACCATGGGAGATTGATGTTGTAATTACATGGAAGTTAACACACGTTTGCTGTTTTGGCCCCCATTTTTTAAATTATTCGGCTGTGGTTAAAATCTTATGATTCCATTGCTTTTACAAATCTCTTAATGGTTGTTACGTTCACTCTCATTTTGCTTAACTAAAATAAAATGAAAAATGAAAAAATTGCAAGTTCTTGAGTAACCTGAACCGCTCCCTAAATTTGTGACAAGGTAGGTTCCAAGTTCAAGATATGACGGATAGATTTTAGGTTTAAAAAAATGAAGAACCTATTCAATGGGTAAGTTTAAGGTCCTAGGTGAAACCTATAAGAAACTGAAACTGTTCACTTCCTATTGTATTCAGTTCCACGATGTGGACAATATCCAAGTTTGAAATTTGAGAGTTGCATTGCGAAGTTAGATCCGGAAATAACAAGAAGTACAGGAGAATAAGGAGAGGATCTAGCTCTAGAACTAAGTAGTAGAGAGCCCAAAGAAAGCCTAGCTTTTTATCTTGGCCTTGGGGAGGCTCAGCTACAGTTTAGAGACCCAAGGGGATGAAAATGGTCCCAAAGACTTTTCACTTTTCCCTTTCCTTTAGAAGAGGCTGTCAGGTGTGTGAAAGTAGCAATCTGTAAGGACGACCAATGCATGATGGTTATTTGCTAATGCAGAAAAAAAAAATGCCTCATGACTACTATTATTGGCTTTTGAGATAAGAATCCTTTCTTTATTGAAAGGTTTGCCAAAGAAACATGTAGATCGAGAGATGAATGGAGAGGAGTCTCACTGCGCTAATCCATAACGATGCAGACATAAGGGAAGGGATAGATTTTGATTGGCCCAATTGATCACATCCTCATCCTCAAAATGGTAACAAACAGGCATGGATTATCTTTCGTTTTCAAAATTGTGAAGGGAGTAAATGAATTCTATACTACTGCCTAGGGCCAATAGAATTGTTGGCCCCTGTCTCCCACCATTCGGTGAGATATTTTATTGTAGAACAAATTCATCTTTCCCCAAGAAATTTCTGAAATCTTACCTCATAAGAAAGTGAAAGCAGTTTCTTTTAAGAACACATCTAGTTCTATTTCATTAGTTAAGCCCCCTTCCTTAGAAGGATTGTAGCAATTCTAGTTTGACCCTATTTAGAATCGCTTTCTCATATCAAGAAATATTTGATCACAGAATTCATTAATAGCTCTATGAAATACCAGAATTTGTTTACCAATTAGAAGTAGTATTTGTGGTTGTTTCAATACTTTAGTCAGTTTTGCACCTCTATTGACTAATGCCTGAGTGGCGGGCATCAAGGTTGGCCCAAATTGAGCAAGGTGGCAATATTTGCCAATGTTGTGCCAATTCCAGTTTTGTACCCCCAATAGGCATAAATTGGTGCACATGGCCTTGTCAAAAAGGAAAGCACATGAAGAAAATGACGGTCACAAACATGTTGCATACACCGTATTATGAGTTTTTCTGCCAATCCTTTAAAGAAATGGCCCTAGAGTAAGTTCTCGTTGCATAAAGGATCTGGTGGGCCTTGCAATGACAAATGTACTTTGGCTTGTGCATCATCTTGTTTTCTTCTTCTTTTTTCATTTAACGTGAATTTCCCATTTCTTAAAACATGAGTGGTTTGATTTAATGAAATGACTTCAAACAATATGAGCTTGTGGATTAAGCTACCAGTTTTCTCTAGGTAGGACTTTACCCTCTCTTTGTTTCTCCATTCTGGTAGTCTGAAGTAAAACATTGTTCACACCCGATTGATTTGAGCATTTCAAAGGGAGTGAAGTGAACCAAGCCTAGGTCCTTTGCTGGTGAGTTTGCCTTCATGTACGATGTCTGTCTGTCCCTTTTACTGTTTTTTTTTTCCTTTTGTTGCCTCTCACTTCAATCACCTCCCATTCGGACACTTTTGACAGTACGATACTTTACAATTACACACCATTAATTGTCTATCCTTGGAAGACAATAATCAACGAAGTGAATTAGTTGGATAATCTCAGCCAAAAAAAATGGCTAGTTACTGAATATTCATTCGTTAGAAATTCCCTATCTTTATGGCACCATCCTTGAAGGTTCCTTAGAATATTCAATTGGCTGAAGAAGCATCGAAGATGGTTCTCATAGCTACCTCCACACCGGGGAAGGCATTTAATGGTTTTGATTTGTGACCCAAAGCGAAAGACCAGATGGGACAAAAGTTGAAATAACTTTCAAGGCAACACATCGAATTGATTATGCGGAAACTATTCATAAACCTCAAAATTTCACATCTGATCTGAATCACTAATAGGCCATTCTTATGCATACTAATAATCTCTTTCCTGGTACTTTTGAAAAGCTCATAGAAATTTGTTCCACAACATCCTCCCTTTAGTCCAGTCCCTATATGAGTATACAAAGCTATTTATATATATATATATATATATATATAAATATCTTGTCGGAAAGGTTAAAGAAATGTCCTCCCGATATCCTCGCTTTATTCGTTCTCGTGGGAAAGTTCAAAGAAATGTCATCCCCGACATCTTCCCTTTAGTCTAGTCGTTTTTGAAAGCTCAAACAAATTTTCTCCTCAATATCCTTCCTCTAATTCAATCCATCTTGAAAAGCTTAAAGACATTCCGCGCAATTGAACTCATTGCTTATATCAATGATTTCGGACTTGAGCAAGTCCTTAAACTACTTCTTCTGGACGTAAAATTTCAAGGGTATTCCCTTGATATGAGGGGGAAAAAAATGTTTCTCTCAACTTGAAGGGTGGTGGTAAGAAAGGTAGACTTCACATTATCTTTAGGTGCTTTCTCGTCGTCATCCTCTCATACGGGCCCTAAAGGTTTGACAGCTCTGCATGTTGCATTGTATTGGTCATCGACCTGTAAGTATCACAAGATTCTAAGCCCAGCGAAACTAATTTTTAACGTTAGTTCTCTCTCTCATGCAGGGCTTCTCTTAGCGAGAGTGCTGGTTTTAGCAGTGATGGTCATCATCTATCCTAGCATTTTTTATATTCAATAATAAACACAACTGTTCCCTTAAATGCAGCTTTTATATCTATGTCAAGATGCTAAAAGAGAGTCTAAATCATGACATACTCCTATCGTATTGGCCAAGATTGGTGGAAAATCATTGAGGAGAAACGAGAAGTGATCAGAGAAGCAAATGATATTGGGTGGACTCCTCTTCATTATCATGCTTCGTTTGGTGATGTCAATGCAATTCGAGAGCTCTACGATACGATACTTTTGGGGCATATGACCTAGACAAAGAGGGGCAATCGGCTCTTCACATTGTAGCCTTTCGTGGCCTCGTCCATGTCATCGACGAGCTTATCAGGTGCTTGTGACATTATGAACACCAAAGGGCAAACGGCTCTTCATGCTGCTGTTCTCGGCGGGCGAGAGTAAACGTAGTCAAGTACACGCTGGGATTGCCAAACCTGGAGAATCTTATCAATGAACAAGAGGCCGATGGAAACACGGCTCTGCATTTGGCTGCACTTCATAAACAGCGCAACATCATTTCCATGCTGGCACGAGACAAAAGTGGATTGTTTGGCTACAAATAAGAATCATTTGACCGCTCTTGACACTTTTTTCGCTAATAAGGAGGTATGCTTGCACCTTCTGACAAAATTCCCACGTATAAAAGCCCACTTAAAAATCTGATTAAAAAAAAAAATCGTACAAAATAGCAATAGTTAAACTGCAGATAAATAAAAAGTAGTTTGGAATCA
>JAGVVM010004255.1:0-17909 GCA_019149425.1 Psidium friedrichsthalianum
GGAGCTGAGATAGAGAAAAAAAAAACTCACATTTCTTCATCATCTTCGCAAATGTCGCCGACCATCAGCGAGATTAGGCTGCGAGAACGATTGGCGAGGGCTTGAATCGCATCGGGGTCGGAAACCGACTGTTCTTGGAGACATAAAAGAGCGGAGTAAGCGAGTGACTTGCTGGCTCCGACGTCCGGTGAGACGAGGATCTGGGTGATCTCTTCGAGCTTACCGGAGAAATCGGACATCGTTACGACGGAGAACGATCGAAAGATTGCAGATTTCAGAAGAGACAGGAGCTTCGGGTTCGACGATGTCGCACGATGCAGGCTCGATTTTAGCGCGAAGAGTAAAAGCAGCTGGGGTTGGCGGGAGTACGAAAGGTTGGCTTTTATTATAGTTCAGTTTTTTTTTTTGAAATTCATTCTTTTTATTTTCAATTTCCAATTTTTTGAGGGTGGGAGAAGAAAAAAGAAAACCTTTCGAAACCTCTTTTCAGCTTCTCTTAATTTTTTTTTTTGGTCAAAATCTTCGCTTCAATTAAAAGGGATGTTTTTATGATTTTTTGTGGGACCATTATGTTCTAAAAATTTAAACTGTTAAATAAAAGCACAACTTAATAACTAAATTATTCTATCACACCCTCACGCTTAGCTTGGTGATATTATGTGGGATTTGGTGGAATCATCGTCAACGGCTCTAAAAAAAAGCTTAAGCTGTTATATAAAGGCACAATTGAACATATAAGTTATTCTATCAATATTAGCTTTAATAATAGATTCTAATCTTTCGTTCGGGGATAAAAACTTGGAAAATATCTTTTTTCCAATTGTTATTATAAAAGATGAAAAAAATTGTTATTAATTATTGAAACAAGTACCACCGAACCTTTTTCAGGTCTCCTTTGGTTTCACTGACAGAAAATCGGCGAGTGAATTGTCATTCCTAGTATTAGCAATCCTTGGAAGAGTATTTTCTTTTGATTTAAGTTAGGCTAAATAGCATCAATAGAGACACGATACGCCGACACGTCAATTTCAAAATGTAGAGAATTTCGACACGTTGAGACATATTATATATTGATTATATATTTTTAAATGTACATAATAAATTATTATTTTTATAATTATTTCAATCAAATTAATTTAATTCCAATATACAAACAAACAAATAATGATAATAAGTCTAAAATGAATTTACATTGAAAACATTAATTCACCATTTGTTAATATTTTCCATCCCACTAATAAGTCATACCATTCAGCTCTTGCCACATGTGTACCAATGGTCCCATTGGCAAGCACTAATGCTTCTATAAACATCTATCGACGGTGGATTCTCAGGGCCTAAAGAGAGAGATCATTTCATCTCCTCTCCACCTTCCTAGAGCTCTCCGCCTTCACCGCCCTCCTCTCCATCATCATTACCTCAGATCTAGCTCAGCATTCCACCGTCACCGTCCTACCATCCCCATTACCTACCTCTCCTCCTCCAACCCACGCATCGCCTCCCCCTCCTCCCACACGCCTCCCTCGCCAACTCACTTGTCGCTAGAATACCTAGCTTGTTGACCACATGTCGGATATGCAACACATGTTTGACATCGACACAGTGGCTCCGAGAACATGTTGATGCTTCATAGAAGTTAGGCCTCTAGGGTATTAATGCTTCATAAACCATTTAACATAATGGTTGATTCATTTTCAAAAAGTAAAAATGAAAGTAAAAAATATTGGAAATAGCGAACTTCTCATGTTCAACATTTTTGAAAAATATTTTTCAAAAAGTTTTTTTAGGAATATAACAATATTTACTGGTGTTTAGTTGAAATCTAAAATAAACTGCCAATTAATTTCCATTTGAAAAGGAAAATTTGCTTTTATTTTTCTAAAGAGACATATACTTTGCCTATGATATAAATGCTATATTTGCTATATCAACAAATATAAGATTATTATTATCGAATTGAATTTCTAGAAAACAAATATCTTTATAGATTGTGAACAATTTATTTTTTTAGATGAATGCTTAGGTCTTAGGCCAACCTTGAGGTACTTGAGCTTAGGCGCTAGAATCCTGTGCTTAGCCAAAGAGACCCAAGCTCAACCATTGAGGTCTTGGGAACTTGGGCATGACCGCATAAGAATTTAGGCTATCGCTTAGGTTTTGGGTTCGACCTCGATGGACTGAGCCTAAGTGCTTGTGACTTAGGTGTTGTTTTTGGATACTTAGGCATGGCCACCGGCGAGGAACCTGGCCCAGCCTTTGTGAATCTAAGCCCGACCGCTAAGGAACCTAGCCCTATCTTTGATGGACTCATGCTCAGGTGCCGATGACTTGGGCGCGAGAGTTGGTACCAAGGGCATGACTCTCGAGGATCCAAGCATGATTATTAGTTATTGGGCCCAACCTCAAGGTACTGTCCTAACCTTTTTGGACGTGGGCTTGACCATTGAGGAATTGGCCTCAACCTCTATGGACTTAGGCCTTAGCGCTAGTGACTTGGCCATGGGGGCCCAGTGTGGCTACTAAGATCGAGGCAAGAGCACCGAGCTTCAATGAATTGAGTGTGGGAACCGAGTACATGAGCAATTGAGCATAGCCCTCAGAGGCCCCTACACAAGTTTGAGTCTTATGCTTGACCTCAAGAAAAGAGCCCCTGCCTTTGTGAACTTGGGCTTGGCAGCTAAGGAGCTGAGTTCAACCTCAATGGACCCAAACCCAAGTGCTAGTGACTTGAGTGCAAGGGGTGGCCATGGCTACCGATGTCCTGAGCTTCAGTAACTCGAGTGCAGGAGCCGAGTACATGGGCATGACCCTTAAGATTCTTACATAGGCATTGGGGTCTTGGGCAGGGCCTCGACATATCAAGATTAAGCCATTGTGGAAATGGGCCCATTTACGGAGAAATCAAGCCCAACCTCAATAGATCTAAGCCTGATCACAGGAGCCATATACCTAAGGATGGCCACCATCTCTAGCCCAACCGTTTAGGAACAAGACGCATGCATCAGGTTCACCTGCCCAAGCATCAATATATATTCGCGTTTTGATAATGGTTTCCAAATTTTAAAAAGGAAATCATTTCCTTTAACTTATAGGTAAATTTTTTGTCACCTAAGAATAGACTTTTCATTGACTCATTTTCTTTTGTGATTCTAATCGATCCAATTGCTGGATAATGAGGAAAATATTTCTTACTGTAGAAATCGATACAAAAGAAAAAAGGAGAACGAGTATAAAACAACAAAGGAGAGCGTAAAAATTGGTTAGGTTTTTGTGCTTCTCACTTTTATATTAAATAACGCTTAATGATAATAATAACCCTCTCCAATGTTAATTACCATAATAACCCTCTCACACTTTGACATTTTCCCTCAAAATGAAGTATAGATATCAAGCATACCTAACTTGTTACAAATATACTCGATACCGGTACTCCCTAAAGACTAGGTGAAAATATTAGCTAATTGTTCATCGGTCCTAACATTATTAGTAGAAATAATTCCAGCATGAAGCTCCTCAAAGACAAAGTGACATTCAACTTCAATATGCTTGGTATGCTCATGAAACTAGATTTGAAGCAGTACGAATAGCTGCATGATCATCACACCACAACTCTATTAGTGTAGAATCTTTAAATCCAAGTTCAACTAATAACTAACACATCCTGGCTAATTCACAAGCCATAACAACGTCTTCTGATTCTGCACTCGATCTAGCCACAATATTTTGCTTCTTACTTTTTCAAGATACTAGGTTTTCTTCCACAATGGAGCAATAACCCGATATAGACCTCTGTTGACATCCAAATTTTGGCTTTTTATTTAATCATTCATTGCATAAAATTAGAGACTAATCTTAGTCCTTAGCAAAAGTATTTAAATTGTATTTCATATAGGATAGTTTAATTTTTGCATTCGTGCATTACATTTTGCATTAGACGGATGATGGAAATGGATTGGAAACGAAACCGCGGACTGGGTTAGAGCCCATCAGAAAATTCGGCTAAGGCATGGGAGGCTATGAGCGGAAATTAGAAGGCCTTAATTAGCATATTTCAGACTTTGTTCAGCCCATTTAAAGTTTAATTAGAGGAAGGCCTTAAGCTATTAAAGACTATTACCATAACAATGTCTGATTTGAGTCCATGGGAGCATTAAACTTTGAGTGAGCCCATTATTCTTTATATGGCTGAAATTCTAAATTAAAATATCAAGTTGTAATAATCGAATTATTAATTACTTGGAAAACAATTCAGAAAATTTCTTAAGGAAATAAAAACCCCAGTTTAGTTTATAAATAGGAGAGCTTCGTTCACAATAGGGGAGGCACACACATTGATACACGGCCAGAGAGAGAGAGAGAGAGAGAGAGAGAAGAAAACGGGTGAGATGGCTTCTTGAAGGGACACTGGGCTGGACAATTATCAAAGAGAAGAAAAACTTTCTCCTTTGTTTCCTTCCTGACAATATCTAGCGTGCTTCTTGTTTCCTCCCGGTGCGACGAGATCCCAACACACGGTTTGCTCTGTTCCCCTTGAAGTTGCTGCTGCTTCGTGCGATCTTTTCGGCCATTGCAAATCCAAGCGCTTTCTACAGTCCTCCCATCAACTTCGTGCGAGACAAGTCCCTGCTGTTCAATATGACTCTCGCCGGGAGTCCCCACCATCACCAACAACGTACCATCATCTGTCAAGTGAAGATTGCAAAACCGTGGAGGACAAGAACAAAAGTCAAGAATCCGCTTGAAAGATTAGGCAGGATCCTCAACCGGCAGTGCACTCTCCAATCGGCGATCTCTGTTCAAGTCCTTGGTGTCGCTCACAGATTCTACGTTAAGTGCCCGAGCACCATCATGAACTGCTGCCTATCCATGATCCGCAAGCCGATTCAATTTGGTTCAAATTTGGAGATATAATCTTTGGATAAGGTAAAAATTCTGATCTTGGATAATTAGATATTTCATTGCCTATTTTAGATATTGCAGAATGGCATTTCCTAATCCGTAACTTGTCATACAATTAGATTATTCTATCTATAAGATTACATATAGAACATTTAATGGGATTTAAATTTTGCGATATCTTTAGTTATATTTTGCCTTTTCATATTTGAATTGACTAGATTGGATTGTTATCTTTTCGAATATTATCTCGCCTGATTCAAAATTCTAAAAGATTTCTCATGTAGATAATTGCTATATTTATAATAGATTGCATATTTAAATTAAATTGCATTCTTAGAATAGAATCATGTAGATAATTTGCATGTTTAATTAAATTCTAGAATAATTTAGATTAGATTGTATTCTAGGATAGAGATTGCATGTTTTGTTAGATAATTATTTCTAAAATTACTTATCTTTAATAGGTTATGGTTTAGGCTAATTTAAACCTTAGAATATGTAAGATAACTATCATTTAGGCATAGTTTATTTTAAGGTCATAATTAATTTCGAAAATACAAAAATTCATCATTTGCCATGTCATTTAGGATTGCATGTTTAGGTTAACTTAGTTAATCATGTAGATTGCATGTTAGGATTAATTTTAATTAAAATGCATGTCATATAGATTAGTCATGTAGTTAGTTAAATTAATAAGCTTAGGAAGCTTGTATTTATCCATGTAATTAGAATAATTTCATGCATTGCATAGAGTTTATTTTTCATTAAAAAAGTAAAAATCAAAAGAGAGAAGATTGCTTGGTGCATCCTCCTTGCATTGATTATCTTGAGTTTGGGCATTTATTTTATTGATTGCGCACCGGCATGATAACTTTTGTTAGTGACTTAGGTTAAAATTAGTCAAGCTAACTGCTTAAATTTTTTCATAAATAAAATGAAATAGTACTGAAAGGGGGTTAGAGTAATTCAGCGTGACCAAGTCAACGAATTCAAAATCTCGAGTTTGTAGGAATAAAATGGTTCTTCGCTATTCTATTAAAGTGTATAATCAACATACCATAAACAGATTAACAGAGACTCCAATTTATATATATTGCATTTAAGGCATAAACCCTAAGTTGTGATTTGATATGGACTTGGGAGAGTTGGAGTTAGGTTAGTTAAATAATGAGCTAGATAATTCATTAACTTAAGGTTTTTGAAATGAAATTTAGGTCGCAACAACCTCCTCTTTTTAGGGGACCCAACCCAATATGCTTCCACCCTTTTGTGACCATGATCCTTATAGAATAGACAGTAAATTGGAGTTTTCTTCAAGTATCTTAGAATTCTGACTTTTGCGTAACAATGAGAGGTATGGGGGAAGGGGGGGAGAAAAACTGACTCACAACACTCACAGAAAAGGAAATATTCAAGTCGAATGATAGTCAGGTAATTTAATTTTTCAACAAGTCTTCGGTACTTTTCTAGATGATCTAATAGCTCACTATCCTCCACCATCAATGTCAAGCCAATTTCCATTGGTGTACTTGCTGGTTTAGCTCTTAGCATATCTTTCTCTATAACCAAATGCAAAACATACTTGCGTTGTGAGATATGAATACATTTCTACTCTTGTGCCACTTTGGTAGTTAAAAACTATCTAAGTCACCCCAAATCATTTGTTTTAAATTGTTGTTGCACATATAGTTTCAACTCATCAATCCCTATAGAATCATCTCCAATTATGATAGTACCATCCACATAAACTATAGGAAATATCATATCATCTCCATAAACACAATAAACATAAAATGACCTCCACTCTATCTAAATAGTCCAAACTAGAGCACCACCTCAATAAACCTCCAAAACGAAATTTTGGGAGATTATTTCAAATCATATAAATATTTTTTAAACGATAGACATGGCTAGACGCCCCCTCAAGTAACAAACCCTATGGTTGCTCTATATCCACCTCTTCTTGTAAATCTCCATGAAGAAATGCATTCTTAACATCAAATTAAAACAGAGGCCAACAAGCAAAAGCAGCTAAAGAAAGTAAAAGGCAAATAGAGATCATCTTAGCCATTGGAGAGAAAGTATCACTATAATTAACCCCAAAAACATATACATAACCTTTGTCAACCAATCTAGCCTTGAGGTGAGCAAGAGAACCATAACGATTAACCATAACAGTAAAAACCCATTTACATCTAATAGCAGTCTTCCCTGCAAGTAGAGGAATAAGATCTCAAGCCTGGTTTGGTCTAATGCCAATAGTTCCTCTTCCATAGTTGTCTTCCAGCCTGGACTAGATAATGCTTCAACAATAATTTTAGAAATAGCATGTGTATCAATGGTGACCAGATTAGCCTGAAAAGAGGTAGATAGACTAGAATAAGAGACAAATTATGCAAAAGGGTATTGGGTGCAACTACGAACTCCTTTGCGATATGCAATAGGGATATCAAGTTTGTAACAAGGCTTACCTAAAACTCAGAGAACAAAGAAGATAAACAGGTGGAGGTACATCTATAAGGGGCTCCAGATGCTAACAAGAACGTCTAGTGTATACATGCTCGATTGATAGAGGAGCTAGTGGAGTCTCAGTGGATTTCACAATAACATATGTAAAGGAATCATCATCCATTGTAGGAGGCTCCTTTAGTTCATCAAACTAAATCATAGCAAAAGGGTATAATGGTCTTTGTGGATTTTGAATGTTTATCTTAGCATGTAATACACAGTTCTTTTCATCAAATAAAGATTATGAGTTTGTTAACAACTTCAACATGGTATCAGAGCTTTGTTGAAACCCTAAACCTAGGTAGCCATCTTCATCGACCACCCACAATCGACCACCATATTGACTGCCTCAACCTCCCATCTACGACTGCTAGCCACCGTTGAATTCACCAAAGCTCGTCAGAAACCCTAAATCCAAATTGACCCGGGCCCGGTGAAGCCAGATTCGATGTCGTCCAAGCCCGGCGAGCCAAGACTCGATATCGCTCAACTTTGCCTAGGCTGGCAAAGCCTAGACCCGACATCACCCAAGGCCAGCGAGTCTAGATCTAGGATCCTCTAATGTCATAGGTTGGTGAGTCTAACTTTGTCGTCCTCCAGCCCCTTCCAGTTAATTGTTCTAGTTTATTTTGATGTTCTTGATGGTCTGTTGATGTTTTGCTCTATTTGGTGACTGTAATTATGCTAGTGTGACTGCAATTATATTGGTGATTAGGCTGTTGGGCAGTGATGGGGCTATTGGTCATGAATTTTTTGAATCTTGGCTTCTGTGTTATTCTCGTTAATATCTGTTGTGAGCATTGGATTGTGGGGTCTCAGCTATTGATTTTGGGGTCTTGGTTATTGGTTGCCGGTGTTGATTTTCTGATTTATGTGAGGTTAAAGTGCTGATTTAGTTGGTAAACTAGTGGTGTTGTGATAGTTTGTGGAGGTTTGTTCCTAAGTTGATAAAAGTGCATGATTTCTATTTTATTAGTCCTAATATTGTTCTAAAGCTCAGGTTATTGTAGAGAGCAAAGGGGTAGTGTCTGAGGTCGCATTTGCATCCTCTAGTCATTTGACAGAGAAGAGATTAGCTGATTTCACCAATTTCCAGCAATTGAGGAAAATTGTGGTGGTGGTATTGATTGGGAGAGAAGAATATCATTATTTAACAGATGAAAAATTATGGGTGTGCAAACCGTACCAACCTGACCGAGTGGTTCCAGTCCTCAAGGGAGGTGGTCCAGTCCATCGTCCCAATAAATGAGACTAGCGACCAAGTGGTCTAGTCCCCGATCTCATGATGGATGGGCTTGGACCAAATCACTCGAACTGGACTGCCCAATACATTCACATAGATTTGTATATATAAAAAAAAAGAATTATAAATGTTTGACTTCAAACAAAATAGTATAATGATATAAAAAAAATGAACCAATTAACTATTGAACTGGTTAACCTAATTTTTAATTTCTCCAGAATCCCCATAACACTCACTCTTTTGAGTACTCTCTTCTTAGTCTCTGCTTGCGTCTCGCTTTCGCCTCCTCGCTTGCGTCTCGCCTTGCCTTTTCACTCGCTCTTCTCACATTCCTGCCTCTCGCTCATCGACATCGTCACTCATCTCACATCTCGCAACCATTAGCATTGTCAACTCATTGCTTCTCTCATCGCTTCCTCTTCTCGTCTTCATCCTCACTCGATCGCTTCGAGCAGTTCCTCTATCTAATTATCCACAAGTTCTCTCAACTGAGAACTCCTCATCATGTGGTCTTAAATGGTCGCTTCCTCTCCCATCGACTTTTTTTTTTTTTGGTCTAAATGCCTCTCAAGCTTGAATGTTGAGTTTTAATGGAGTAACCCCTTCTACTCTGATGTTACAGTTTGTTCAAAAGAAGAGTTTTTTATTAGTAAAATTAGTTGTGAATCATCAGACTCATTAGCTAAGCATGTATTCTAAGGGATATATTTTTATAAGCAGCGGATGTTAGCAGTCTTATTAGTAGGACCGGACCAGGATCAGGACTGGACCGCCAGTCCTAGTCTGGTCCAATCTTAGGCTAGTCTACGGTCTTGAAATTTAGGACCGGGACTAGCGGTTCGATCCCCGGTCCCTTATAGGGATCGGATCGGCTCGAACCATACACACCCTCTATGAAAGATCTGTTGCTGATACAAAATAGGATACCATGGATGTCAAAATTCTTCAAAAAAAAATGTGGATGCATTGGTTACACATGTTACTATTGTTAAGGATTTATGGGATTACTTGAATGTCCTTTATTCTAGACAAAATAGCCTTTCAAGGATCTATGAAGTTTCCCATGGTTTTTTTAGGGTGATGGAAAGAGTCGGCCTCTTACTAATTTTTTGCTGATTTTAAACAAATGGATGAGGAGCTTAATTATCTTTTGTCAATTACCTCTGATGTTAAGAAGATGCAAGAGCAAAGAGAGCAATAGGTTATTATGGGATTTTTGGGGCATTAGGACAAGAATTTAATATAGTTCCTTCCCAAATTCTTGGAGGAAATACTGTGACTTCACTAACAGAGACTTTTTCTCGTGTCTTAAGGGTTTTATGTGAATTATCTAAAGAAAGATTTCCCACAAGTGATTGCTCAAATTTGGCAGCCCAAGGGAACCATAGTGGTGGTCGTAGTGGCAGTAGTGGCCGTGGGTTTGGTAGAGGCCAATCGCACATATATATTAGTACCTCTGATGATACATGAATAATATCGAATTTGCACGAACCTATCACTGCTATGGTGTACCTTGACACATTCAATGTTTTTGCTATAAACTTTATAGAAGGTCCCCTCATCTAGCTATCACTAAGGTAACCAATGCAGTAGAGTCAAATGTCTCTTCACAGTGCTTTGAAGAAGGAACACTGATCAGAATGTCGGAAGAGAAGCTTGCTAGGTGCAATCAGTTCCAGATTTCTTAGCCGGTTTCCTTCTCCATAGCTACTTTTGCTCAGACAAGTAATATTACAGCTTGTCTTTCATCTACCTTTCGCTTATGGGTCATTGATTCAAGTGTTATACATCAATAACTAGAGTTTCAGGTATATTTTCTACCTTTCATGAGTCTATGTCTAACATTTCATTAGCTGATGGCTCTCTATCTACAGTGAAAGGGATAGGCACAGTTCCCTTAACATCCTTCATATCTTTATCTTCTTTTATATACCTCCAAAATTTTCCATTTAACCTTATATTTATCGATCATCTTACCAAAGAATATAATGTTCAATAACTTTCTATCCCGATTCCTGTGTTTTTCGGGATTTGAAGACGAAGAAGATGATTGGTGAAGGACATATGTTGGGGGGTTGTATGTGTTTAATGATGTTGCCAGTGTTGCTTGTTCGGTAATTTCTCCACATCTAATTCATTGACACTTGGGACATCCCTTTTTGGAAACTTTAAAGAAGTTAGATTCCCACTTTCAATCTTTATCTAGTGTTGAGTGTGAATCTTGTAAATTTGGAAAATTGCACCATGTTAGTTATAGTCCAAGAGTCAATAAACAGGCTTCTCGGCCATTTGCTTTAGTTAATTCTGATGTTTAGGATCCGTCTCCTACTACTTCAAAGTTGGATTTCAAGTACTTATTTACTTTTATAGATGACTATTCAAGGTTCACTTGGCTATATCTAATGAAAAGTCGCCATAAGTTGTTCCCTATTTTTTGTGCATTTATTAAAGAAGTACATACTCAATTTTCAGCTTATCTATATTCTTTGAAGTGATAATGCCAAAAGTATTTTTCTGAGACTTTCTCTAATTTCATGTCCTAATGGGGCATCCTTTTTCAATTTTCTTGTTTATATACACCACAACAAAATGATGTCACTAAAAGAAAGAATCGTCACTTGTTAGAAATCACTCGTTCTTTGATGTTTGAAATGAAGATAGATAAATCTTTTTGGGTTGATACTGTTATGACTACATATTATCTTACTAATCGTATGCCATCCTCTGTTCTTAACGATGCAATTCCCTACTTTTTTTTTTATTTATTTCTGATCCCTTATTTCATTTGCCACCTTATATATTTAGTTGTGTCTGTTACCTTCGTGACCATTGACCAGGACTTGCCAAACTTGATCCACGATCTCTTAAATGTATCTTGTGGGGTATTCTTGTACACAAAAGGGTTACTGTTGTTACTTTCCTTGTTTGCATAAGTATTTCACTCACTATAGATATTTCCTCTTTTGAGTATACAATTTTTTTAATAATCCAATGGAGCCTCTTACTGTGAATGATGATTCCTCAACAATATGTTATTTTCGGATTCTCTAGCCATTCCTCTACCAATCCAGTATGTTCATAGCAAACGTCCCCATAGCATGTAGAGAGCCCTGCAAATGTACCTCAACCTATTTCGTCTTCTAAGCTTGGGGTAAGTTAGTCACATACTAACCTTACTATCCTTATTACACATCGCAAAGGAATTCGTAGCTGTACCCAGTAACCTATTGCATAGTTTGTCTCATATTCTAGTTTATCTACCTCTTGTCGAGCTAGCCTAGTGACGATTGATACACATTCATTCCTAAAACTATTGCTAAAGCATTATCTAGTCCAAGCTGGAGGAGAACTATGGAAGATGAAATATTGGCACTAGACTAAAACTTGACTTGGGATCTTGTTCTTTCATCTGCAAGGAAGATGGTTATTAGATGTGAGTGTTTATTGCCAAGGTTAACCCCGATGGTTCTTTGCTCGTCTCCAGGCTAGACTAGTTGTTAAAGGGTACGCACAAGTTTATGGGGTTGATTATGGTGATACTTTTTCTCCGGTGGCTAAGATGACCTCTGTCCGTCTTTTACTTTCTTTGGCTGCTTCTATTTGTTGCCCTCTATTTCAGTCTGATATTAAGAACACATTATTCATGAAGATTTACATGAAAAGGTGCATATTAGAGCAACCACCAGGGTTTGTTGCTTATGGGGAGTCTGACCATGTCTGTCATTTAAAAAAATCTTTATATGGTTTGAAACAGTCTCCTAAAGCCTGGTTCAAGAAGTTTGCTAAGGCATTTGGGCTACGTACATGTACTGTAGATCATTCTATGTTTTACTGGGTTTCTGGAGCTGGTTGGATATTCCTTGTAATATATGTAGATGATATTCTCATAACTGGAGATGATTCTATGTGGATTAAAGAGTTGAAACTGTATTTGCAACAATAGTTTTATACAAAGAATTTGGCTCTACTTAAATATTTCTTGGTATCAAAGTGGCAAGGGTGAAGAAAGGTATTTATATCTCACAATGAAAATATGTTTTGAATTTGCTTAGAGAGACAAGTATGCTAGGAGCTAAACCACTAGACACATCAATGGAAATGGGCTCGAAATTGATGGCAGAGGATGGTGACCCGTTAGATGATCCAGAAAGGTATCGAAAACTTGTTGGAAAATTAAACTATCTATCACTCATGAGTGTTGTCATAATGGGAGTTGATTTTATGGGGATTAAAGATTTATATATCATTCCCAATGAGTGTTGCAGGTCAGTTTATGTCTTCCCCCCATACCTCACATTGGAATGTTATAATCAGAATTTTGATATACTTGAAGAAAGCTCCAGGATGTGGTCTCATCTATTAGGATCATGGTTACAGAAGAGTAGAAGCCTTCTTGGATGCAAATTGGGCATGATTTCCTATCGATATGAGGTCTACATCAGGTTATTGCACCTTTGTGGGAGGAAACATAGCATATTGAAAGAGTAAGAATCAAGTGCAGGATCAGAATACAGAACTATGGCTCAAGCTTCTTGTGAGTTAATCCGGATGCGTTAGTTATTTGTTGAACTTGGATTCAAAGATCCTATGCCAATGGAGTTGTGATGTGATAACTCGAGCAGCTATCTATATTGCTTTAAATCTAGTATTCCATGAGTGTACTAAGCATATAAAGATTGCCACTTAATCCTAAGAAACTTCAGGTTAGAGTTATTTCTACTAGTTATGCTAGGATCGATGAAAAACTAGCTGATATTTTTACCAAATCTCTAGAGAGTAGTAGGATTGCGTATATCTGTAACAAGCTAGGCATGCTTGATATCTATACTCCAGCTTAAAGGGGAGTATAAAGGTAAAAGGGTATAACGGCCTTTGTGGGTTTTGATTGTTTACCCGTGTGTGGTTCTTTTCATCAAATAAAGATTATGAGTTCTGTTAATAACTTCAACAACTCAAAGAAGGAAACATCTGCAGTGGTAAAATATTTATGCAAAGAAGAATAGTAACGGTAACCCTTCTACATGCGAGAAATACCCCACAAAAATCCATTGAAGAGGCCGAGAGTCTAGTTTGGAAAGCTCTAGCAATGCACGAATATAGCATATACAACTAAATATACGATGTGGTAATAAAACAAGCATTCACAAGGAAAAAAGAAGAGAGTGTAGATTCGCACCCTTAAGAACAAAGGACGGCACGTGATTGATAAGATAAAATGCAATCATAACAGTGTCAACCTAAAAGATTTTTCTACCTTCTTTAAAACATTAATGATTGAGCAACTTCTAACAAGTAGCGGTTCTTCCTTACAGCGACACCATTTTTTTGTGGTGTATTTGAACAAGAAGACTGATGAATGATGCACTATTGGATCATGAACTCAAAAAAAGGATTAGACAAGTATTCTTTGGCATTATCACTTGAAGAATACGAACCGAAAATGAAAATTGAGTATTTACTTCAGTAACAAATGCACAAAACACAAAAAATAACTCAGAACGGCATTTTATTGGATATAGCCAAGTAGCTCTTGAATAATCATCTATAAAGTACTTGAAACCCAACTTATAAAAGGTAGGATACGGACCCCATATATCAGAATAAACTAACACAAATGGCTAGATGCCTATTTATTGATTCTTGAACGATAACTAATACGGTGCAATTTTCAAACTGACATGACTCACACTCAAAACTCGAAACTGAGCATACTTCTTTAAAATTGCAAGGAGGTGTGGCTAAATGACAATGGATCTGATGTGGGGAAGCCGCAGAACGAGCAACACTGGTAGTATCATCAAACAAGATAGCCCCCTGACACATGTTCATTTACCAATCGTATTCCAAAAACGGCAAAACATAGGAATCGCAGATAGAAAGTTACAACAATTATATGTTTTGGAAAGTATGACCGACAAAACATAGATTAAAAGAAGCTGGGAGATTACATGAGTGAAGATAAAGATATGGACGACGTTAGGGGGACTGTGCATATCCCCTTTTACTTTGGATAGAGAACCATAATTAATGGTAAAGTGACATAGACTAGTGAAAATTTAATAAAATATACTTGAAGCTTTAGTCCATATGATCGGTAGCATTTGAATCAATGACCAAGGGCAAGAGGCAGAAGGAACGACACAGTTATGCATTACCTCTCTAGGACCAAAGTAGCTGTGGAAGAGGATGTGAAACTGGCTTAGAAATTTGAAGGCTGATTCTACCTGCATATTTTTCCAACGTCATTATATATAACCTTTTCTCCTTTAGAGGATAGCGAAGCTTATCACCTTTCTCCCTAGAGGACTATGAAGGGGTACCATACTCTACTACATTAGCTACAGCTCGTTGAGGGGCCTTCCATGAAGCTTATAACAGAATTTTTGAATGTCCACAGGTAAATCACAATTAATGACAAAGTCCTGACAAATCTGGTATTGCACAAACCCCAAAATTTTGTACATAGAAGTATTGCTAAATAAGGGGGGTCGCCTTCTATCAAAACAATGGCCACCATCACCACTTTTGCCACCATTACGACTCAACCACCATCGCAATTCCTTTGGTTGCCGAGGTGAGCTATCACCGTAGAGAATGCATCCTTAGAGGGTCGCCGTGGTGTGTCACAAGAAACACAGCAAATGTGCTCAGTGAGTGGAGTCATCTTTTCCTCCAAGTCTTGGGAACAGACTGAATCATACTCGGTCCTAGTCCTAAACAAACCCAAAAAAAAGTCAATTGCTCTCATTATTGCCTGCATCTTCATAAACATCAGGAGATAAGGGGCAACAAAGGAATTCAAAAGACTCCTCATACATCCGTTTAAGTCAGCAAACATACTAGGTAAATGGTTAGTCTTTCTGTCAGCCTGTAAAATTCTGGAGAGACCCCATAAATCCTTGAAAATTTATTTTGTCCATAATAAAGGACATTACAAGCAGTCCCACGAAATCCTTCATCATATCAATATGTGTGACAAATCCCAACTGGGTGATTCCATAGAGTTAAAACCATATGACCAAGAATTCTGAAATCACACTTTTCCAATGTTGCATCAGCAGGCAGCACTGTCGCCTCCTTAGTTGTTTTTATTGCTCTCTCTAGTCGATACTAACAACACAATTTTCTCCGATTGCGAAAAAGTTGGTGAACCTTCTAAATTCTCTCTGTCAACACAACTTGAGGATGTAGACACCGTCTAGCAGTACTCCTTTATTTGCGCAATAATCGATGGTTACCAATGAACGAATTGTCAGCACAACAACAGATTCAAATCCACCGGCCAGAATTCAATTAACAAAATACCAAACTTGGTTTAAACGTCCAAATCTCCAAGACACCTTCATCTATTCATCAAACATACGCAAATCGAGATTAAACCCAAACAAAAACCACCATTTAGCATGAATTCAAGATGACGGTCAACAACCCATTAAAGCTAGTGCTGTCATTTTTTTTTCAATTTTTTTCTTCTTATTTCTATTCACAAAAAACCCCACCAAGTTTTGGAGGTCGCGCCTCCAAACACATGAGGACCATGGAGGCCCAAGGAAATACAGATCACAACCATAGAGCCTCAAACCACTCATTGCAGTGAGGGAGGCAAGCGACGATACCCTCTCCCTTTTTTTTTCGTGTCAGATCTGCTGATGTATAGGGGCGTCTAGGATGGACGAGACAAGGTGGCACAGCGGGACAACATAGATTCACTGCACGCTTGATATTGAGTCGCCTAGCCTTCAGATGTGTGACGCAGAAGGGAGAGCAAGCAGGATTTGGTTTGGAAACCACACTCGCCATGTATGTGGTATAATCTGAAATCGCAGGCCTGGGTTTATTATTGCTCTGATATCATGTAGAAGTCAATATAGAAGAAAAACCCCCAATTGTGTGCAAAAGGGCGGCCAAGTCTTGCTTGCTTGCTCTAATAATGGGAATAAAACGAACAAAAAGACAGGCGAAAAGATTACACCTAATTCTTTTTTGCGACTTTTAGCATAGAACCATTCGCACGCTATTTTTCCTTGTTAGTATTATATGACTTTTCTGCACTCACGCACTCCACCTGCACCCACATATTGTTCTCCAACACTCGACTCCCCACGACTTAGTGTATCTGTTTACGTGTCTCGATCTCTAATGGATTTCCCATGCCACACCAATGTGTTAGCAGGGTGCCGACAAAAAGAAGAATTTAAATTATAACTAAGAGAAAACACATGCTCAGGAAGATCAGTCAACAGTACGCTTTTCAGCGTCTTGGTTTGTGAAACTAGCAGAGTAGCTAAATCCGGGAGGGCAAACAGGTTAAGTGTCGATGATACTAGCACACTCCGTCCTACGCGTCTCCTGGACTGAGCGTGACTCTTTACTGACTCGGAGCACCAAGAAGACGCCGATGAGAGGTCAGTTCGTGAGACTCGCACCCGAGGAAGTGTAAAGAATAAAGGACAAATCATCATAGAGGCTACACTAAACGCACCGTACTTTGATGCCACACCATACGAATATGAAATTCAATCAATTCTCTCTCAGCATTGCCCACTTTTTCCCATGCCTTTCGTGGAAAGACCCCACTACTTTCGCATGTCACATCCCAGTTATTACTGGTGCAAGACTCACTCTTTCCTAAAAAAAGCAAAAAATGCTAGAGAAAACTCCATGTAACTCATGCGTCTCTACGGTCGCGTTGTCGACCCTCTCCGCTTGACGCACGTTACGAGATAAAATCATAACACTACAGATAACTGGTAGTTTTTTCTGCTCCTTTAACTATATGCTCTAGAGCACCTTGAGTCTCAGGCGGCATATAATTCCAGGCAAAGAATAGCATTTCACATGGTAGTTGGAAGACTAGATCACCTTGATCCACATATGTATGCAATTCCTCTGTCTAGCAGCAAATAATCAAATAATCTGTATTGTTGGATTTCTAAGAAGCTGGACAAAATATTGACCCAAATCTGAGAGAATCAAAACAAAAAATGATAGTGATCTATTTAACTATCTGACATTGAATGCAAGGTTCCTAACCACCCCAACTGTTTTAACCATTTGTTAAACCACATTTCTGCCCAGGTAATTAGAAGATTCAGCGAACGGGCACCGTATCTAGAAATACAGCAATTACCTCATGTGAAAGAATCAGTAAAGCTCTACCTCCCATGCCAAAGTCCAAGTACCTTCTAATTTTCTTCACACCCACCTCAGTTCATCATGTGCGGTACTAGCCTAATCCCATAGCCTCTTCGGCACCGCA
>JAGVVM010004256.1:0-27437 GCA_019149425.1 Psidium friedrichsthalianum
TCTGAATCTGAAACTTTGAGCTGACCTTTCAATTTGCGTCTGAAGACCTAGTCTCTGAGATAATTTGGTCTTGATAGTTTCCTGTTTCTTATAGATCTTAACAAAAAAGGGTTAGTGATTGATAATCTATCACGAATAAAATTAAAACTTAGCTTATCAAGGGGCTTGGTAAAAATATCTGCAAGTTGATTCTTTGTGTCCATATGATGAATCTGAACCTCTTGGTTCTGAACATGATCTCGTATGAAGTGATGTTTTATCTTAATGTGCTTTGCTCTCGAGTGGAGTATTGGATTCTTGGTGAGATTGATTGCGCTTGTGTTGTCGCAAAGAATTTCAACATTTGAAACTTCAATTCCATAATCCCTTAGTTGCTGCTTCAACCATAGAATCTGAGCACAACAGATTCCGAGAGATACATATTCTGCTTCTGCTGTTGATAGAGCCACGGTGCTTTGCTTCTTAGAAACCATGAGATTAGCATATCTCCCATTAATTGACACGTTCCAGAAGTGCTTTTTCTATCAACTTTGCAACCCGTTAAGTCTGCATCTGAATATCCTTTTAGCACAAAGGTTGATTCTTTGAGTACCATATTTGATGATTCTCTTTAGAGCCGAGAGATGCGATTCCCTGGGACTGGATTGAAATCTTGCGCATAAACATACACTATACAAAATATCAGGTCTTGATGCCGTAAGATACAGAAGCGAGCCAATCATGCTGCGATATAGCTTCTGATCCACTTCCTTTCCATCTTCATCCTTGTCCAATTTTGATGAATGGGCCATGGGAGTTTCTATCTTTTTGCTATTCTGCAAACCAAACTTCTTTACTATTTCAAGAGCATATTTCTCTTGATGGATAAAAATCCCTTTCTCAGATTGATGAATCTGAAGTCCGAGAAAGAACTTTAGTTCTCCCATCATGCTCATTTCGAATTCATCCTGCATAGCTTTGGAGAAATTCTTACACAGAGACTCGTTAGATGAACCAAATATTATGTCATCAACATAAATCTGAACGATCAGAATGTCTTTACCCTGCTTCTGAATAAACAGAGTAGTGTCTACTGTGCCTTTTGTGAACTTCTTTAGAGAAAGAAAGTTACTTAACCTTTCATACCAGGCACGAGGAGCTTGTTTTAATCCATATAGAGCTTTGTTCAGTAGATAAACTAGATCTTTTCCTCTTGGTTCTTCGAACCCTGGTGGTTGTTCAACGTAAACTTCTTCCTTGATGTAGCCATTTAAGAAGGCACTCTTTACGTCCATCTGAAACAACTTAAAATCATTGTAACAAGCATACGCGAGAAGTAGCCTGATGGCTTCTAACCTGGCAACTGGTGCATATGTCTCATCATAATCTATCCTTTCTTCTTGGGAGTACCCTTTTGCAACCAGTCTTGCCTTGTTTCTGACTACTTTTCCCTTATCGTCCAGTTTGCTTCTGAAAACCCATTTTGTGCCGATGACAGGTTTGTCTTTGGGTCTTGGCACTAATTTCCAGACGTTGTTGATCTTGAATTGTTGGAGTTCTTCTTGCATTGCATTTATCCAGCTTTCATCGATTAGAGCTTCTTCGACACTTTTTGGCTCCAATTCAGATACTAGTGCGAAGTTCCCTGATAGTTCTCTTATCTTCGATCTGGTTCTTATACCTTCATCCAAGTTTCCTAAAATGAGATCCTTTGGATGACTTGACTTGTGCTTCCAGTTTTTGTTGAATCTTTCATCTTCTTGCGAAGTGGTACAGTCGTTCTGCTTTTTCCTTGATCTGAAGAAGTGGTTGCTTCGGGTTCATGAATCTGAATATCTTCTGAACCATTATCTTCTTCTGGGTTGAGATGTACAGTTGGCGTTTGAACAGCTTCTTCCTTGTCTCTTTCCTTCTGACTACATTCTGCGAATTTGACATTTATTGATTCTTCTACCGTTCGAGAGGATTTGTTGTAGACTCGAAAGGCTTTGCTAGTTGTTGAGTATCCTAAGAAGATTCCTCCAAGATTCCTCCAAGACTTAGAATCTTGTTTGGCCCAAAGAGGTCCATGTGAAGCAACTGTAATATACGATTAGTTGAAACATGATTTATGGGCTTAAAGGTGCTTCTGACCTGTTTTCCCAGAGTGCATGCAGTGCAAAGTTCTGGCTTTTCAAATTTTGTTTGAGGTAATCCTCGTACCAGGTTCTTGGATGATAATTTCGAAATATGCTTAACACTTATGTGGCCAAGCTTCCTGTGCCAGAGATCAGATTCATCTTTGACTGAGATGAGGCACTTAATTTCTTCAGATGCAACATCCAGAAGATAGATGTTTCCATGCCGATATCCAGAAAAGCTCTGTTTATTATCACTACTAATACCTGTGCATTTCATATCTTGAAAACAGATTTTATATCCAGAATCACATAGTTGACTTACCGATATCAGATTGTACTTCAAACCTTTAACGAGGGATACATCGTTAATAATGAGATTTCCAATCTTAACTGTTCCTTGTCCTATTACCTTACCTTTATTCTTACCTCCAAATGATACGCTTCTGCCACTAATCATGGATAATTTAGTAAAGTTTTCTGGATTACCAGTCATATGACTTGAGCATCCGCTGTCCAGAAACCATTTCTTATTTCCCTCTCGAGGTACCTGCAAGAAAAAATAATCTTACTTTTGTTTTGGTACCCTCATTTACCGGGGTCCATGGAAGTTAGTATATGCAGATCTATTCACAGGTTTCCATACAAACATGCATTCATTTTTGCTGTGATTTCTACCACCACAGTTTGAGCAACTTCTAGAGTAATATCTTTCTATTGATTCCCTATTAGGATATTGTGAAAAACGTGATCTTGTGAATCTGTGTGGATACTGTGAAGTATGTGAACTAGTATATCTTCTATAAAAGTTCTGCGGATAATGAGCTTTGTAAACATTTTGAGAATAATGAGTTCTATGCATGTTCTGAAAACGTCTAACAAAATTATGATATGATCTATAACGATTTTGCGAATGATATGGCTTGTAATAATTCTGTGAAGGTCTAGTATATTGCCTATATGAATGATGCGTTTGATATGGTTTTGTAACCTGATTTTGAAAATGATTATGTGGATAATATTGCTTGTAAGGTTGATGTGACGATTTAGTAAATTTCTTGGAAAAATGTTGTTGATATGCAGATTTGGTAGGTCGATGTTTCAATCTGTTTTCAGAATCTGAAAAATTATTTTCAAAACAATCCTGTTTTTCAAAACCAAGACCAGATTTATTACCATAAGGAATTTGGGTGGAAATGATATTTTCCAGATTTTTAGAACTATGAGAAAACCTCTTAGTTATGTTTTCAATTTTAGTCTTTAACGAATCGTTTTCCTTTAAAGTAAGATCGTGACTTTCCTTTAAAGAGTGGAATTCCTTTTGTAAAAACTCGATCCTATCTTTTTGAGAAAGATCTTGTTGTTTCAAAATTATGGCATCTTTTTCCAAAACTTCGGTTTTATCCTTTTGTAAAATGTCTTGCTGTTTCAAAGATTGATTTTCTTTTTTTAAAACTGAAATCTTTTTTAGAACTTCTTTATAGTTTTTGCACAGCTCAGTTATATATTCAGAGACATTATCAAGTAGCTCAGAAAGGTTTACCTCCGTATCTGACTCTGAGTCTGAATCTGATTTTGCCATGAGACATATGTTTGCATAGTCCTCGTCGCTTTCCTCAGAATCACTTAGTGTTTTTGCCTTCAAAGCCTTCTTGTATTTCTCAAATTTGGCTTTGTCATTCTTCAGCAGTGGACACTTGGGTTTAATATGTCCCACTTTCTTGCAATGAAAGCATACGATGTCTTTGCTTTCCTGTTTATCATGACCAGACTGTTTGTGATCGTTCCTTCTGAATGTCTTCTTTCCCTTGAAGAATCTACCTTTCTTAGCCATCTTTCTGAACTTTTTCACCATTAATGCGAGCTCTTCATCGTCTTCATCTTCATCATCTGAATCTGCGATTTCATCATCAAAGTTAGATAAAAGAGTAATTGACTTCTTACCTTTTGGAATCTCTGGTTTGTTGTTGTTCCTCTCTGTCTCATATGATTGCAGAGTTCCAACTAACTTGTCGATAGATAGTGGTCTTATAGTCTGGCATTCCTGAATGGAAGGCTTGATGTAGTTCCATTCTTCAGTTAATCCTCGGAGGATTTTTCTAACCTGCATTGGTTCAGCCACAGGAGCACCTTGTTGTGCCAGACCACTAGCCAGAATCTGAAACCTGTCAATCATCTCAGCAATTGTTTCGTTAGGTTTCATTTTAAAGGCTTCATAGTCACTTAGTAGTATACTGAGTTTAGTCTCTTTAACCCGATTAGTGCCCTGATACGTGACATGTAATCTGTCCCATATCGCCTTCGCAGATTCTTCTTCTGCTACACGATTATAGATTGGTGAGGATAGAGCACAGAAAAGTGAGTGGACAGCTTTAGAGTCGAGTCCTTGTCTCTTGACTTTTTCAGCATCTGTAAGAGTTGCTGGGTTTCCTTCTGATCCCGTATTTGCGGAAATGATAGGGACCACTCCTCTGGTTACTACATCCCACATTTGATCATCTAGTGCTTTGATGAACCACTTCATTTGTTGCACCAAACGTTGTAATCCTTTCCGTCGAAGTACGGTGGTTTGTTGTGGAATGATGAGTCACCAGAACCTGAGAAGTTGTTGATAGACATGATAGATCGTTAGCTCTGAAGTAGAACACTTCACAAAAGTGAGCAACCTGCTCTGATACCAATTGATGTAGCTAGCAACGACACCTAGAGGGGGGGTGAATAGGTGCTTCTGCAAATTTTGAGTTATAAGCGCAAGCAAGCACAGAAACTGAGTATTGAAACTAAACAGATCAAGTATGCACGAAATAAAGGAGTTCAGAAGAAGAAATGTGTACACAGATTTATAGTGGTTCGGCTATAGTAAGCCTACGTCCACTCTCCCACGATGATAGCCGATTGGCTGGATTTCACTATGATGATTGCAAAGTTACAATAAACTTCTCTCAACTCACTCATAAGAGTATTTCCACGAGAAGTTAAAATAACTTTCTCAACAGTTTTGCTCGACTTTTTCAACTCTCTCAATTTTCCTTCTTCTACTTCTTGCTTTTTTTTACTTGTCTTTTTGTCATATATAGAACGAATACCAGCACTCTCCTTTTATACCCCTTTCACCTCGAACTAGCCGTTGTCAAGGTGCTCCACGGGATCACTCGTCAATCTTCAATCAATCTTGATTGAGCGAGATAAACTTGGAAAGATGCTACGTACCCGTTGAAGAAAGATTCTGGTTACTTCAGATTCAGTTGACCATACAACTAAATCTTCAGTTTCCATTTTCATGAGATGTTGAATCTTCTGAGGAAGGAAAGAAAGATAATATCCAATCAAGGATTTTTGGCATAATGCAGATGGACAGTCATCCTGTAGATCGAATCCTTTCACTTCCCGTAATTTCCGAAATCAATCGGACTCTTGTCAAACCATGTGAAGTCTCTCTGAATCTGATTCGGATTTTCTCTGTGAATCTGAGCTCTTAAAGATCCTACTGTCGACGTCTTACATGAGTCTTCTTGAGGTCTTCCAAGGCAAGGCTGTCCTCCATCTGAATCCATTTGAGGCAGTCAAACACTTCATCTGAATTACTCAGACGCAGACTCCTCCTTCTGATTCCTTTAGAGGCACAAGCATAGTTCATCCTTCTGACCATTCAGAAGCACTACGGTGACGACTCTTCCTTGAGTCTGAACGCCAGTTGCGGGATATTCAAAGCTCTTTTCACATCGTGATTTCTGTAAGGAAGATATACTTCCATTAACTAGACTTCTTAATACGAGTTTTGTTAGAATCAAAATTCTTAGTGGGATAGTTTCCTCAACAATTATGTCCTTCGAGATAGCTATTTATGGGGTCTGAAACAGGACATTGTGGCTGGAAGTTGAAAAAAGAGTTGAAGGCGATGGCCGGTGGTAGGAAAAGGAAGCACCATTTTGGCCGAATCCACGCTTCTTCGAGCAAGAGAGACTCCTCCTTCGACGAACATTTCCACTTGCTGATCCGCCTTTGCAGTGCTCTTCAAATTACCAGCTCACCCATCTCTCTCTCTCTCTCTCTCTCTCTCTCTCTCTCTCTCTCTCTCTCTCTCTCTCTCTCTCTCTCTCTCTACTTCTACTTCACTCTTCAATTATGGCCTCCATCTTCCTCGCCTCGCTCACTGTATAACTACCTCCTGTACCGCTCCTCCTCTTCCTCTCTCCCCTCTCGTGGACACTCTCGAGACTCCGTGTGTCATGCCATCATGTTGATCAGATTCGGGGATGTGCCTCCTACGGAACCACCATTGCTGCTCCTCCTCCTTCCCTCCCTGTCCCGAAGCTACTTGCCAATAGATATCTATCGCTCTCTCGCTTGCCCTTTCTCTCATTGGGAAAAGTAACCGCCGCAGCCATAGCGAGCTACTCCTCACCGTCGTCCTCTCTCTCCTCACGGCGGTTTTCGGCGTCACAGACCCCGACGACGTCCCGACCCTGAAGCAGTTCCGAGACGGGCTCAGCGACCCGAAGCTGCTCTAGTGGCCAGTGGGCGATGACGACCCGTGCGACTCCAAGTGGAAGCACGTGTTCTGTTCCGACACCAGAGTGTCGCAGATTGAGGTCCAGAGAGTCAGCCTCGACGGCCCTCTCCCTCCGAACCTCAACCAACTAACCTCGCTCACCCACTTGGGGCCTCCAGAACAACAATTTCAGCAAAGCGATTCCGTCCTTGAGCGGGCTCTCGAATCTGCAGTACGCATATCGGGATTTCAACAAGTTCGACTCCATTCCTTTGGATTTCTTCGTCAGTCTCGACAGCTTGCAGGTTTTGGCATTGGACAGCAACGATATGAACGCTAGCATGGGTTGGATATTCCCGAAGGGGTTGTAGAACTCGCCACAGCTAATGAATCTCACCTGTAACAAGTGCAATTTGGTCGAGCCAGTGCCGGAATTTCTCAGAAGCATGGCTTCTCTGCAAGTGTTGAGGTTATTAGGTAATAGCTTAACGGGTGGGATTCCTCCGAGTTTTGGTAACTCCAGTTTGCAGATTCTGTGGTTGAATGATCAACGCGGTGGTGGATTGAGCGAAACTATCGATGTGGTGACTTCTATGGTCTCTCTGACGAGTCTGTGGCTTCATGGGAATAGCTTCTCGGGATCGATTCCGGAGAACATTGGGAACTTGGTTTCGCTGAAGAGCCTCAATCTTAATGGTAATAAACTCGCCGCCTTGATTCCTGATAGCTTGATAGGCATGGATTTGGATGAGCTTGATCTGAATAATAATCACTTCATGCCGACACCCAAGTTCGAGTCGCCTAACGCGACTTGCGTTTCCAATGCGTTTTGTTTGCCCACACCTGGAGCACCTTGCGCGCCGGAAGTTATGGCTCTCATAGACTTTATTAGCGCGCTGAATTACCCGGCGAGGCTTCTCCCGTCGTGGGTGGGTAATGATCCTTGCCAAGGACACTGGTTCGAGCTGAATTGCGTTAGCGGAAAAATTGCCCTGATCACTTTGCCCAAGAACAATCTTAATGGTACATCAAGTCCATCAATTAAGAATTTGGATGCTCTCACTCAGCGTTTAGGCCCTCTCTGAAGCTTCGCACTAGTGGGAATCCTCTGCTAAATGGTACCACCGCCAACAAAGAGAGATTTAAAGAGGGATCGTTAGTCCAGTAAGTTGCCGCCACACCGTCGCCATGCCGTCGTGCAGCCGCTGCGCTTTCGCCATTTCCAACGAGAAAGTCTCACCGGAATCACGAGTTCTTGGATAGTAAAGAGGTGTTCATCTAGCTTCAAGGAGGTTTAGGTAAGTTTCCTAAACTTATATCCATGCTTGTTGTGCCTTTGAATAGTGAAACGAACGGTTAAAACGCGAGAGTTTGAGCTCATCGAAAAGCTTGAATCTGGTCGGAGCTGTGGATGGCAATTTGGAGATCTCGTGGTGCTGGTTTGGCTGTGTATAGATCTAGATTGATGGATTAGGTGATCTAGATGAGTCTGAGTAAAAAAATGATGAGATCGGGCCAATTTTGGCGATTTCACGACGAACTCGTTGGCGCGGAATGTTGGTTGGTGAGCTACTGTTCATCTTTCTCCGGTGATGGGGAGCTTAGGCGGTCATTAGGGTTTATTAGTTAGTCAATCAGAGTTTAGTTAGCGTTAATCCGAGTTAGTTAGCTTAGTTAGGGAAAATAATAAATAAATAAAAAGTAAAAATGGTAATCGGAATATGTCCCAAAAAAAAATCAGAAAACTTTCAGAAAAATGTCAAAAATTAGGAAACGAGCCATTTCGGCTGGCTAATCTTATTTTGATAACTTCCCTTCCTGATCTTATCAAAAATGACGATTTTGCACCTCATAGGCATATTTTCTTAAAAATTCTAGAAAATTTAGGAAATTTTCAAAAATTAGGAAACGGGCCATTTCGAATAGCCAAACCTAGTTTTGATTATCTTCCCTCCTGATTTTTTCAAAAATGATGATTTTGCCCCTCATGGGAAAATTGTCTCCAGAAAATAAAGTAAAAATTCAGAAAAATTCTCAGAAATTGTGGAAAATAGAAAATGACCACATTCAACTGGTTTCACCTATTTCCACTTCTCGAGTCTTAAAAATCACCATTTTGCCCTTCTGGTCAGTTTGACCCAAACTTTTCATAATCATCCCAAATGATTTTTCATAAAATAAAATGATATCGAAAAAGCGTTAGAGTAATCTAGTGTAACCAAGTCCTCGAACTCTGAATCTCTGGTTCGTAGAGGTAATTCAATTCTCCCGCTAATTTACTTAGGTTTCTAATCGACCTACCAAGAACGATTAGTGGCGACTCCAAATTCTAAAATCATTTGAACAAAAACCAAAGTCGCGATTCGGTAGGGCTTGGGAGGGTCCGTATTAGGTTAGTCAATCTAATTACCCTGATAATCCGTTAACCCGATTGAAATTTTTCGAGTCGCGACAATTTAGAGCCGCCACTAATTGTTTTATTGATAGGCCGATTAGATGCCTAAGTGGATTAGCCGAAGGACTAAATTACTTCTAGGAACTAGAGATGATAAGCTTGAGAACTTGTCACGCTAATCTTTCAATTAACACCCTTTCGATAGCTATTTTCATGAAAAATTCCTCTAGTTTGATGATGTGAATCAAATGATTTCTTTTTGGGGGCTTTCCCTTTTCAAATGCAATGCAACTGAATTATATGGCATAGCAATATGCATGATATGAAGACATGACAAGACATGATCTAGCTATATGATATGCAAATGACAACTCTTTCTTGTATTTTCGGATTAGGGGTCAATTATCATGAAAAACTAACCTAAAGTGAAATAACATCCAATTTTAATCAAGAAAATGATTTTTTGTGTCTTAACTTATATTAGATATTATTTATGATATGCAAAAAGACTTCTAACATATTTTACTCTAAGAAAATGAATTTTTTTTGAGATTTTATGAATTTAATTAAACAAAGAGAAACACAACGAATTAACAAAAACAAACAAATATGCCCATAATATACATTTTATTTCCTAAAAATTCTAATTTTCTACCTACAACATACACTTAGATTTGAGTCAGTAAATGGATATAGCATAGAATAACATCATCCCATTCTAGGAAGGGCTAATTATGAGATTCTATATGAAATTACCGGCCCATTCCATCGAGATTGAGGATATGGTATATAATTTATATGCGGGCACAATCGCACTTTAAGATTAAAGTTAGATATTGCTCTTGTACACATTTCAAAGGGTCTAGGCACATGTGGGAGCATATATTACAAGCATATTTGTTTATAATTGTGCAAAATTTATAAAAACAAGACAATTATGCAAAACAAGCAAGCATGATATTATAACTCAAACAAGATAGGCAAAGGACCAAATAATCAAACATTATCAGGTAAGATAAACCAGCTACCAAGTTTTTTTTGAAAAACATAGGATATTGGCAACACCAAAATTCATCTATGGTCTTATTACTAGAGAAGATGAGCACCGGAAAAAAAAAAAAAGCATCCTTGAGAGATCATTTCGATGATCAAACAGTTTGTGAGATATTGGCAACACCAATCAATTCCCACATAGGAAAAGGCCAGCAGATAGTGTGGACATGCCCACAATCTCCCAGTACACAGTGAAGGCAGGATACCGCTCCATCCGAGAATCTTCGGAACAGAACAAAACAAACCAAGCCTCCACTATCTATGATCAGCCATTGCCAATACTGCGCCACTGTCCACCACCGAAGGGAGAACTTCATCTACAAAAACACCAGAATCAAGACTTCAACCCTTGAAACAAATATCAAGTGATGTTGTTCCACTGGAATCAACTCAAAGCATTCAGGAGATAGTTAAAAGCTGTTGAATTTCAGCTGTCGCGTGAGAGCAATTACAAGAGGCTCACGCTCAGTAACAAATCGCTCACTGCAATCTACTTAATCTGTGCAAGCTCCACCACTGGTGACAATGGAAGGTTTTGACAGTTTTATTTGCCCAGTTTCTACGACATAAGTTTTGACGGTTCTATTTGCCCAGTTTCTACAACAAAAGTGCATAGTTATTGTTGCGCCCACAGAAACTGAGATGACCGAGCAACAATTTGCTGTCTGAACCCGAAGGAATCACCATTGAACCAAAGCAAGTAATCGTCAAAACGTTGATGACTTAATTGGCAAATCGTCAAAAGATTTATCATTAGATTGGCTCAATTGAAAGTTTTTTTTAAAAAAAAGGTGGCAAATTATCAAGAGATTTATGACTAAATTGGCTAAATATAAAGGTTAAGACTAAATTGAGACAAGCACAATAGGTTTAAGTTTTTAACTAATTTTTCTTGTGTTTGCATAGTATTCCATTTTCTCTTGGTGGTTCATCCCTACCGAAGGTCGCGACACAAGTCAATACCAGTTGTATCCATGGACGAATAATCACGAAAGATCTGGAGCATAACAAACTCTTACTGCTGAATTGGGTGATGATCAAATCTAGCGGAATTTACGTATTCTTTCATTTGCCATAATTTATTGCCATAACAAATAACATATTTAGGCATGTTTAAGATAGTCAATTGAAATTACGCAGCAACTAGGGGCGAGCAAACCCGAAGCGTTTTGCTCTTAAAATACATGATTGCATCTTCTGGCCTAATTGACCTGAAGAACCATTATTTCTCCTATCTCAATATACTAGTAGGATACTTTATTTCGTGGAACTGAAATGAAGTCTTGAGACCCTAATCAAAGATCTATCTGGCCATGTAGAGCTCTGGAGTAGACAATCTCGGTCTAGGAATGGCAACCAGGGGATTCTTTTTCTTGACCACAATCCCAAACTTGTCCAATAGCTCCAGTTCCGTCCCTAGGGGAAGTTCCCACTCAAACGAATGCAAAAGAGAGGCCAAGACATACGCTAACATCCTCTCTGCCAGCGGAAGCCCCGCACATAGCCTCCGACCGGACCCGAAAGGCATGTACATGAAGTTGTTACCTGACAGATCATACTTGCCGGCATCTTCCAAGAACCTCTCAGGTCGAAACTCCAACGGTTTGTCCCAAATCTTGGGGTCCTTGTGGATATAACCCATGTTCAAGAATATGTTGCTGCCTTTCGGTATCCTGTAACCCCCGACAGCACAGGTAGAGTCTGGGGTCCGAGGCGCCAATAGGGGCAGCGCCGGGTGCAAGCGAAGTGCCTCCCTGATGACAGCATTGAGGTACTTTAATTTGGGCAAGTGGTGCTCTTCGACCATCTTATCATTCCCCACAACTTCTGCCAATTCGTGGACTACTCTGTTCATCACATTTCGGTTCAGCAGCAACTCTGCCATCACCCACTCGACCATTGTTGAAGTCGTATCGGTTCCGCCAATCACGATGTCCTACTCCGCACATTCGAAATTTCATCAGAAAGCATAAATTGCTGTGATGTTTGATGAAGCTGAATACTTAGTGAAACGCTGTAATAGGGAAGAATCAAAGTTCTGGCCAAAATTTGGAACCTTTTTGTAATGGAGAGGGCATGGTTGCATGCAGCCTACGTTAGACGATAGGATGCGAAACAAGAGGTATGGAAAAAAGATTAAACTCTTGACATGATACGACCAAATTCATCCGAACATATGCACACAATCATTGAAATACCTTCGCATTATATCAACTTTGCTATATTTGTTCATATTAAGATGCTGGATGAAAATTATGGTACTCGTATAATCACTTGACATTCACTCATGGTTATGGTGGCCAAAATATGAAATGGCATCTACAAAGAACAGAGTCACAGAGGAGGATTCACTATACTTTCTGGTGCGTCAGGTCATTACACTTACTGTGAGAAACTTATATGTATATTCATATAAGAACTAGTCAGCTAGCTTAATAAACTTACCGCAAGAATGGCCTTGAGTGCTCCATTCTTGTCCGTTGGAGACTGATCATCTTCAAGATCCATCTCCAGGTCCAGGAAAATCTGCACAAAATCCTTTTTTTGTTCATTGGTTTTAGATTCTCCTTCCTTCTGCTCGAAAAGTTCATTGGTTCTTCCTTCAGTGGCGCAATCGACAACAGACTGCATAAAAGCATCAAGCCAGTGATGCACCCTTTTCATGTCCCTTTCCACTCCTTGCAGGTCAAGCCAAGCAAGTGCTGGGAAAAAGTCCGAAACATTCGGAGTACCTATGAGCTCCATGATTTTGGCCACCACCTTTCGGAACTCGGCGCCCATGGCTTCACCCTTGTCTCCCGTAAGCGTCCCTCCCCACAACATCGCCATGATCACGTTAATCAAGATCAGAAGGGCCCGCTCACCGATATCCACTGGCACCCCGGATTTTCTGTACAGATCGCTCAAGCCTTTCCTGACCTCCTGCCTTCTCAAATCGTAGCAGGCATCAAGGCTCGCTTTGCTCATTATCTGCCGCACGAACAGTTTGCGGAGATTCCTCCAATAAGGCCCCTGGCTTGAGAAGGCAATATCTCTCGCGCCGTATGTCACAATGCTTCCGGCAATGTTCGGGTCCCGATTGGCGAATGTCATGTCCTGGTCCCGCACGATTTCTTTGGCCAGCGATGGGAGTTAACCACAACATATAACTTGCTCCCGAGCTGGAGTTTGAAGATGGGGCCGTAGGACTCAGCTAACTCGGCAAATTTCCGGTGGAGATCGGTCCCTAGGAATGGGAGGTACCCAAGGAACGGCAAGCCTCGGGGGCCCGGTGGCAATGGAGTGGTTGTGTCTCTTCGCCTCCTGAACCAAGCGAAAAAACTAAGAGCTGCGATTGCTATGGCAAGCACTGTCATAGTGGCTTTAGGAATTGCGTCATTCGCTTCTTTAGCATGCCGCAACCACGGCCAGGGGCCGCCGTCAGAGTCTCCTTTAGACATTTCAGCTTCCGACTACACGAAGAGGACCGGGAGAGCAGAGCAAGAATGAGGAAGTTGCCGGCCACATTAAACGTAGAAGGCCAGTGTTTCTAGGGACTGTTTGGTGTCCGATAGATGATATAGGAATGGCTTTAAGGATGGTCAACCGGCCTAGCTAGACACAATGCCAAATCGCCCCCACGCCATATAGGAATTGACGATAAAAGGCTTCTTTTTCTCAACAGATGCGAATAAAAAATAAGTTATGTTAGATGACCGTAGTACGAAAATGCTATGCTTAGGGCTACTTCATTTTTCTGCCGATAATGGAGCATTCATGGAAACCCGGACCACCTATTTTAGGGAAAATGACACTTTTAATATCAAAAAATTATGTACAAAAATTATTTTGGTGCCAAAATTTTCTTCGGATCATTTTAATACCAAAATTTTTGGATCAGCTAAGTGCAACTCACCAAAAATCCAATGTGACACTTTTTTTTATTAATATATGATGCTGACATGGCCCGCTAGAGGTCCATCCTAGCATTTTTTCAAAAATTTAAATTTTTAATTTAAAATAATTCAAAAATAAGCTGAAATTTTTTAAAAAAAAAAAAAATTAAAAAGGGGGTGTCACAGATTAGGCGGCGAGGTTTACAACTAACCCTCGCCACCTAGTTCTAAACCTTTTTTTCCCTTTTTCCTTTTTTTAAATTTTAAGGTTTTTTGTTAAATTTTTAAGCTCATTTTTAATAAAATTTTTATTTTAAATAATTTAAATTTTAGCTATTTTTTAAAAATTGAATTTGATTTATTTTAATATATTTTAAAGTGCAGAAGTCCACGTGGACTTATATTTTTTTAAAAAATAATTATTAATGACCCATGGCATTTTTGGCCAAAAAATTTCGTTGGAGGCACTAAAGTGCTCCTTTTGTTTTCAATTTGGCACTGAAATGATTCTTTTGTCTTTGAGTGGGCACTAAAGTGATTCGATTGAAACTTTGGCATCAAAGTGATCTTCATACATAACTTTTCACACTAAAGTGTCTTTTCCCCCTATTTTACAAAGTCAACTCCGCATATTCATCTTCTCCTATGTTCCTATTCTTTGATGGGATATGCCATGCTAATTGTTCCGTCATTTCTTTTGAAAGCCCATAATGGTTTTCATCTATTTTCAAATCGAAACAAAACTAGTTTAGACATCGGTCGTAGAGTGTTGATTGCTTTTATTTCTGTAGCCATCGAATGGTAGATGTTTCTCTCATTCTTCTTCACCTTTTCGAGCAAATTATAAAATGATTTGAGTACTTTCCAATTTAAGAGACATAAGTTGATTTAATTAATCTTTTTTTTATCGCGATATGTTACTTAATAGATAAACGGACGGCTGAGATGTATGTAACAAACGGCGAGTTGGGATCTTGTCTAGAGGTTCTCTTTGCTTGGAGCATCACTCTGCATTAGTAAGCCTCAGTTATCCACTCAGGAGCTTGTTGGTCATTCAAATCCATTCAGTTTGACTCTAGATGTCTTTTTTAAATGTTTTTTAAATTTATGTCTAAATATATTTTTAGAGGATCAAAATAATTTTTTTTCATTAATTGTTGTAAGCTATACAAGCGGTCATTTTGAAGGAAAATATTTTCATTTTTTGAAAAACAAATGGAGCCTAAGTTTTCATTTGATTTGGCATTAGTTGGATTCTAATCTTTAGGCGTTAAATGGTTTTGCAGATTGGGAGTTATAAGGGGTGAAGTGTTTGATTAACCCTTTATTTTACAGATTGATATGGGAATTGTTTGTTTTTGCACATTTTTAAAGAGTTGTTTGCATTTAATTGTTGTGGATGATTAATTGTTTTAGCACTACATCACACACGTCCCGTGGCCGGACCTAAGCCACTAGTTTTAGGATGGTATTGTGATTGGGTTCTAGCATTTGGCGTGAGATCATGTTGAAAGTTAGTTCAGATTCAATGCCGAATCTCTTTTCAAAAATGAGTTTTAAAAGTTAAGCCTCAGGCTTGGTAAGATTACCGAAGCGGAGGTTATAATTTTTAACTCGAATAGCCAAAGTGGAAAGGCATGGCTAATCCTATTTACGTCATGGGAACATGGCTAATTTTGATTATGTGCGCGAGATTGTCGCCTTGCCGTAAGTCTTTCGCTTCAATTTGTGGGCCTTTAGGATAGTTAGTATAAGGTTAACCCCACGAGTTATATGCATGTCGATGTGATTAGCATTTTTTTTCAAGGTGAAGTAAGTTCTCTAACCTTATCTTATATTTATTTTTGATCGGTCCATGTTAGGTGTCAGTTAAATTTTGAACTTAACATCGTGGTCATTTTTTCAAAGAAAATAAAAATAAAAAATAAAAATTAAATTAGTGTGCCATTTCTAAAAAGATTAATGTAGAAAAACCTATTCGGGGAATTTTGTTGATCAATAAAAGATTTTTGTCACATCTTTCCTTAATGCTTTAATAGGCACAAGATTTTCTTGACAAATTTACTGTTGAAAATTCATTGTGATAGAAGAAAATTCCTTCGGGAAATTTGCTAAATGTCAAAGGACTTTATCACATTTTTTCTAAATTATAAAATCTGCAAAAAAATCCTTTTTAAGAAATTCACCCATGTCCTCCTAAGAAAATTTTATCTGATTTCTCCACAAAATGAAAAAATAAAATTGGACTAATGTAGGAGTCATGGACCGACCTCTCTTGGATCACATGCTCATTATTTTCTCTTCTTTTGCAAGGAATCATAGATACCCTAGGCGGGAGCAAAATTGGGTTCAACAATACACCAGGAATAATCTTCAGGAATACGAAAGGATGGAAAATTGCCAATGCCTTAACTGATAATCCTGGGGGCAAGCAAAGAGTTCAATCCTCCCGGAGACAGAATCGTGTCAACCGGTGAGTGCGCATGGGCTATGTATTTTGATGAGGTGATAAATTTATCCAGATCAAACATAAGGGCTGGGATCAACATGGAGGACTTTGGAGGACTGGCACTTTATTATTGAGCATGGCCCACCGATATTTCTACCGACATAAATAAGTGGATGCCGAAAGAAACAGAGCATGAGTGAGGTGGGGCACGCAACGGGTGGCCTGATTCACTTATTGGTACATTAACCGAGTGCTTATGATTGTAATAATTTACGTGACTGGTCATAGGTTTCAATCTGGCCAGTGGGGGGCCGCCGCCAAATCCTTCTTCAATATTCTCGATACCATCGTCTGAAGGGAGTAAAAGAGTCTTTTCCTGATCTTGTCATTGTCTGTTGGACTGTGTGTGGCCACTATTTGTCAAGATAAGATAGAATAGAGGCAGTCCTACCAGTTGAGGTAGAGGTACGTTCACTACGTATTCTTTCGGAAACACAATTGATAGAGGCAGATTGGGTCCAGCAGAGCTAAATGATCTCGTCCTACGAAGGTTGCTGCCAATAGTTCCTCTTCCAACAGGGAAGTTTGCTCCGAACTATGACGGCCTGTATGTCGTAAAGAAATCGTTCTACCATACTATGCGAAAGAAGAGATAACGAGAAGATTAAAGCATGAACATATGAAACTTTTCCCTCATTCCATGCATCAAAAGCCTTACAACAAATCACTGAGGAGGAAAAGTAAAACTAAATTGAGCCCTAATAAGCATAACAAAAGAGCTCAATTGACTTTCCATGAAGTTAATGCTCTACCTGCACTGAGCGACCTGGGATTCGAGATCTGCAAGCTTAAAGAACAGGCGAGCGCATTTCTTCTTCTGCTTAGCTACGCTAGCCTCGTGATGTTCAACGGTAATTTTCATAGTCTCAATCAAATCTCTCTCAAGAGTCATATCTACCATTAGGTCTTCAAGCCTCTCTTCCAGCCGGTCACATCTAAACTTCTTCACGGATGTTACTCGGGTCATACTCGAAGTAAGTCTGGTTCAAAGCTAGGCGTTCCACCAACTTCTCCATCTCATGAACCAACAGTGAACCCGTTCATCAGCAAACTGGACAGCCTTTTTGTACCGAACAATCGCGTGTTCTGTAGACTCCAAGCATTCAGACCGATCCTGGTAGCGAGCTTTCACGATCCGAGTCAGGATGATTGTTTCGTAGGTATTCCGCCAAGCCTCTAGAAAGTTGATAAAGACGTGTGGGAACGCCCTGCATTCCCTCTCCAAATTGGTGCCTTCGATCGAAGAGGCACTTATCTCCTTGAACAGACCAAAGATCTCAGCTTCAACATCCGGATGATGGGCTATGTAAACATAGCCTCGGCCAAGAAAGTGATAAAGTCTCTCTCATTTAAATATAACTTCAGCCAGAAAGATGTGCGTAGGAAGATTGGCCATTATCGTTGAAATAATAGATGAGAGAATCAAAGCAAACGAGTGGAACGCGAAGATAGGCGAAGAGCTAGACAAAGAAGATATGAGCGCCCTTCACGGAGTGCCCTATCCCAGATAGCAGACAAAGAATGAAACTAAGCGAAGAGCTAGGACTGAAACTTTCGCAGGTCAAGTTCTGATTTCAAAATAGGCGAACTCGAGTAAAGACTCGACATGAGCGCCATGAAGTCGAGTTTCTAAGAGTTAAAAATGAAAAACTCCGAGCAAAGAACAAAAGATATAAGGAAGCTTTTAACACCTCCACCTGCCCTAACTGCAGCAGCCTCCTCACCCTCAACGAAAGGCGGTATCTGAGGATCGAAAACGCCCGTTTGAAAAGTGAGTTAGATCAGTTCACAGCAAAATCAAGTTTTGTTGAAGGAATGTACGAGAAGACCGATCCTATAGGGTCAATATTGATGCCTCCCAAGGAGGAGAGGGTGTATCACCACCAAGTAAGTAGCATCGACGACGAGCTCACTGCCATCATCAATCAGTTCGATGTTGATGAAGCACCGGGGTTGTAATATTTATATGGAGCATGCATTTCGAAGCCAGTGATCACGGGTCCTTCAAATAAAGCTAGCTGATCGTTGGAGAGCCCGCAAAGAAGGCAGAACCCATCCTCAATGAGTGCATATGCTTCATTCCTTTGCGTGGGATAGTCTCTATCTTTATAGATGTATAACATTAATTCAAGAGCAGAAAGTAGTGATCTTCCTTTCTCCTATTAAATGCTCGGATTCGTTACTGCACCAAACTTAGGACAAAATTAATTGCGAGTAAAAAAATACGCGCATGCTCAAAGGATAACTCTGTATCGTTTCGATTTACCTTCAATTACTCCAGTTCTAAATTGAATCCCTTCCATTCTCAGGAATTTACAAACTGTCCCAAGAGCACACCCAAATGTGAAGTTCTCTTGTTGAACAAAATTCGAGGCAAATCAATTCATGGATATTGCCACTAGATGGATGGCTTCAAATAAGGAAAATGCGAACGAAAGGCCCAAGGAATCTCAAAGATGGGTAATTTTGTATCATTCTAATTTACCCATAATCGTCTCGAGTTCTGAATTAACTCTATTCTTAACAGGGATTGTAAATTACCTTGAAAAGTATTGTGACATGGAATTGCCTGATGCGATGCAACAAAACCACGTCATCTCAAGGATTAACCCTTAAAAAAGAGCCCCATGGACGCCTACGGTCTCATGAACTAGATGGCATGGGGAATGACAATGGTCCAACGGTCCGAGTTCGATCCCCAAGGCTGGGGAATGTTGTAAATGTTGTAAATGAATAAAATAATTTTTTGCATATTTCTTTTTGCAGAAAGAAACAAGAATACTCAACGAACGAGACCGAAGTCAATACTTTGCCACAACTTTGGCCCTAATGGTGAAGTGTCCAACGAAAGTCGAGGAAAACTCAACCTAGGAAAACTCGCAAAGGGGTCGTGCAAGGCATTCAAGACGAAGGGTAAACTAGTATCGTTTCCAGTTTATCCCTTCCAATACTAACTAACACGTCTTCTTTCCTTTTAACAGGAAATGTTTACACTAACATTTAACATGTTGAAGGAGGCAACCCCAAGAAGCAAAATTATGATATTCTGATTAGATCCATTCTAATGAAAATGGGGCAAATTGATGGCAAACCCTGAATTGAAAAGGAGAGGGCAAAGTTAGAGACAACCATTCCTCGACTTAAGGAGTAGACTCCCCAATTTATTCGATCCGCCCATATATCCGGGGGTAATTTAAATTCTCCAATTCTTGAGAATTTTCTTCTATACTTGCACATTCTGTAAACACGCGTGATACTAAAAATTGCCACACCTGCATTGTGTTTACGCATTCCATGATTTATGCATGACTATTCTGCATGTTTAATTTGCCAATTCTGACTTGGAACGTAAACTGCACAGATGCATCGAATGTGTAGAATGGGGCATGATAGGACGATGAAAGGCAAGTCGTTTCCACACACGTCCTATATTTTAATCCACAGTGAGTCGTGCGCTGAATATGATCTATATTCCCCAAGGCAATGTGTTTTCTCACAAAAGGTACGATAGCCAAAGGGAAGGAGGCGATCATTTCTCTATCCTAAACACTACATGTGACCATTAACAACCTATTTGAGCAACGGTTTCATTTCGTAACCCCTGTCAAGAACCACCTCACATCGGGGCTGAATGGAGATAGTCCCAGCAATGGCACGAGGTAAATGGTTAGAAATTTTCTTGCCCGGACTAACATCAATTTTTGAGTGTTTCTTTGCTTTCAACCTCGTACGATAATTCAAGTGCCTTAAGATGACAAAAAGCATTCGTTTCTCTATCTATACACTCTTTTATCCTTTGCATTGTCCAATTGAGCCTGCATATTCGTTTCTTAAAATCCCATTAATGATCATTGCTCATTCAAAGAGGAAGATGGCGCCACCTCAAAGCAGAAGAACTCAGAAGGAGTGGGTCTACATAGAGTGCCCAAATCAACTCTTCAAGTATGCTAAATCTTTCATATGCATGTGTATACGACACAATCTTTGGAAGATTTTTCAAAAAAAAAAAAGGAAGAAGTCCCGGGCATGAAAAAGCAAAGCGCTAGTCAAAAGCAAGGCTGATGCCCATTCAAATCAATGTTCATTTTTTGGATGCCTTTGAAATTTACATGTATATTCTAAACTCAGTGAAGACATATTGTCTCCTTTTATAAATCCTCCAATGAGATCTAGTTATAAAAGAAAACTCTTCGAAAGAGTCGAATTGCAAAATATACTCAGTTGAAGTTTACACCGTTCGAGAGCGACGACGGTATCAGCAGAAGTTGACACCATCCTCATAAAACAATGGTGTTCTTTGAGGACTATTCTAGAGGGTCGAGATTGATGATAAAGATGCAACGATTACTAATGTTAAACCCACCTCATATATTTTCTGAGCCAAAATAAGCCTTTTACTTCCTTACTCCCCAATCCCAACCTATGTTACAACTCGTGAAAATCTTTTCTGATTAAGACACTTGAGTTAACGTAGAGTTGAATGATTTTAAGTATCGCTCGAAAAGGTACGAGCAAGATTATTTCTCTCTCATTTTGCAGAGTTCTTGACTTGTAAACCCAAAGCAGATGATGAAGACTTTTTTGTCAATGGCCTTGGCTCAAAAGAGTCCCTTTTGGTAAGCCTTTGACCTAGTCTACATTATGGTCCCAATCAAGACCTCCAAATCGCCTTGATCGTACCAATTGCGAGATCACTCAAACCCTTGCTGAATGCGATGATGGTAAGATTGAGTGATTTCTTTTCAATCCTACAATCAGGATAAACAGCCTTTCTTGAGAATGAAAGAAAGCCTTTTCGGACTGAAGTCCCCCATTCAGATTACATTCGAGGTATCATACTGTGATAACCTCCTTGAACAGAATTAATAATGCAAACTTGACAGAATAGTTATGCATGATCCATATTTTGATTGATTGCATCATGAGTTATTACATAGACTGCTTCTAATCATTGCAACTTATCTAAATAGTTTTGCATGAACCGATAAACTCATTGATGAAAATGCTTATACATTCTATCTCTGACATTGCCTGACAGGTGACATGTTCCCGATGTTCGAGCTACCTTCTAAGGTTTCGAAATTCATTCGGCGATTATTGAATGAACAAGCCTAGTTGTCGAGAAACTACCAGGCGTTTCTTCCAAATCCTCAGGAGAGTATATCTTCAACCTGAACCTTTCAAGAGAATGAATTCTGACAATTGTCAAAGTGCTTGAATCCATTGCGGCACATACAGGTATCCACCTTCTTCAAATGAAGCATGATTCGTCTCGAAAATAGAAATATTTGAGATATTTTGATCTCTGCCTCTTTGGCTTATTCCTAAAGCGACGGGAGAATATAAATCGGGTTTGAGCTTCTGCAGGATTCCTCGTCTCTCCAGATCCCAAAATGGCACCCTTCATGGTAAGTTAACTCGGGTTGAGCTTCTGCAGGATTCCTGATCTCCTTAGATCCCAGAATGACACCCTTCATAGTAAGTTAAATCAGGCTTGAGCTTCTGTAGGATTACTGGTTTCCCCAGATCCCAGATTGGCACCCAAAATCATTTTTTTAGTCAATACCTCTTCTGTCTACCCCAAAAAGATGGCATTTAGGTAATTATTGATGACTTCTATTATTGAATGATCCATTTTCAAGTCCTGAGTTGCAGGCACCACATAGGCGAGCCCTTTTAGTAAGGTATGTCGTCTCTAGAGCCCTTCTATTGGAAACCCCAATACGGAACGGTCCGCTTTCAAGTCTTGAGTTACAAGCACCACATAGACGAGCGTTTTAGTAGGATATGCCGTCTCTGGAGCCCTTCCATTGGAACCCCATACAAAACGGTCCATTTTCAAAAGTCCTTCCTACATGTACAAAGTCCTTCTTACGAGCACTCCTTCGGCAGGTCCCACATCAGGGAACCACTTTCAAGCCCTTTCTACAGGTATAAAAGTCCTCCTTGCAGGCATATGAGGTCCTTCCTATAGGCACCAAAGTCCTTCTTACAGGCATTTCTTCTGTAGATCCTACATCGAGTGAACCACGTTCAAAGTCCTTCTTACATGCACAAAAGTCCTTCATACAGGCACAAAGTCCTTCTTACAGGCATTCCTTTCGGTAAATCCCACATCGGGTAAGCCATTTTCAAAATTCTTTCCTACAGCACAAAGTCCTTTCTACAGGCATTGAGTCCTTCCTACAGGCACAAAGTCCTTCTTATCGGCATTTTCTTTGGTGAACCCGATATGGGTAAACCGCTCAGTAGAATCCTTTCATTAGGATTCTATCATGGTACGACCCACCATACGGGTTAAAATGCAAGCGAATCCTCTAAATAGGATAGATCGCCACTAGAGTCATTTCTTAAGAACTCTGCATGGGTGACTACCATACAGGTTAAGTCTCAACCAATTTCAATTATCAGGATCCTTTAATTAGGAATTCCATCACGGTACAACCCACCATACGGGTTAAAATGCAAATGAATCCTCTATAGGATAGATCACCGCTAGAGTCCTTTCATTAGAAAACTCTGCCATGAGTCGACCTACTATACGGTTAAAGCTTAACCTTCCTAGAGTACCCTTTAAATGAATCTTTGGGTGCTATTCAAAGAGCATTCATGTCAGACTACAGCTATACGACGGGGAGGTAAGTGCCAGGTATACTCCCCTCTCTATCTCTCCCTCACTTCATAAGGGTCTCCTCAAGCCCAGTCCGAGATCAGAACTTACACAGGGTGGTATTGAAGATCAAATGTCACAACTCTTTTTACTTCCCTGGCTAGAGTTGATTAGGATTCAGGTGTCATCTCGTCTTTAAAATGAACTCTACCGAGCTTTTCTTTTAAAAGGGGGCAGCTGTTCACACTTAACTTTTAATCACATTTTCTTTTTAAAAAAAATAATTAGTAAAAATCCATAAAAAATTCATAAAATTAAAAAATCAACTTTGGAGACTTTCGGCAAGCCTAGAGAACCAATTTTGACCAAAAAATAAATTTTCATATTTTCAGTATTTTTCACATTTTTATTTTCGAAAATTCATAGAAAATAAAAAAATGAGAAAATTACAAAATCAACTTGGAAGCCTTAGCCAAGCCTAGGGAACCAATTTTGAACAAAATAATTTTTCATCTTTTTAATATTTTTCGAAAATACAAAATGCTTGAAAATTATAAAAAAATAACATTTGAGCCCACAAAAATATGAAAAAATAGTCAAATTTTTCTTTTGATTTCTCTTCATTTGGCCAAGAAAAATCTACAAAAGTTAATCTAGAATCGAAATTACTTTGTTAATCTCACTTTCAGATTAAATGAAAAAAATTATAGAAATTCATTTTAGCTCTATAATTTTCGATTTTTGCATTTCTGGAGTCCGTGACATTTCCTCTAATGGTCCAAATTTTTCAATGGCCTAATAGTGCCATTTTTCGTTATTGCGTTCGGTTCTCTCTCCAAATTCAAATTATCATTTGAACGGGATCCATGCACATCTACTGGATGGGAGTTATATGCTTTTATACTGTTGGGACTGATGGTCATACACGACTTATGCTGCTTCATGACTCACGTAATGATGATGGAGTCAAAGAGCTTTTTTCCTAGAGGTTCACGGGCTTTATATTAAAATAATTCTGAACCGACTATTGCCTAGTTCCCGCATTAAACATCATCAACACTATGATACAAGGGTACCATGCCCGCAAGAAAATACTTATACAAGCCACTTTCGGGGACAGTCAGTCATGGGTCAGTGATGAACACGTAAGATTTGACCACTAAAGAACTGGTTGAACTCCCGACAGCCATCATCACGAGAATAATACACGGCCATTTTCGGTCCAGAAGGAGAGCAAAAAAGGAGAGGAATAATGATGAAAGAATGGAAAGCAACAAAAAAGGGGGGGCACTTTCACCGAAAGAGAGCATTGAGAGGAGCCTACTAGAAGGCGATGGTTTTCCAGTCGTGAACAGGGAAAATTGCTGGTCTTGGATGGGGTGATTCAGCTTATGGAGAGGGAGATCATGCTAGGGAAGGGACTCCAAGCACCGCCGTTCGGGTAAACAAGTTAATGCACCTTCAGCTCCTTGGAGATACTGATCTAGGTGCCGATGCACTCAAGTATGCGAGTCTTCAAAGTCTTTCAGCAGCTACACTAAATGATAGTTTGTTGGCTTTAGGTGACTCTCCACATAGGAAGGAAAGTAGAAGAGGAGACAAGTGAAAAGTAAGCGGCGACTCGTCAAAAAGAAGATATGAGTGGAAAAGTAGGAGAAAATATTAGGTACCGTCGGGTAAAGCTGACGTGGTCCAATTCTCCACTCACCGTGCGACACGTTTCATAGTGGGGTCCACCTTGTAGCAGCAAAAAAAACTCTCTCCTCTCTCTCTTCACTTTACATGGGGCCCACCTGCAGAAAAAGAAAGACACGCTCTCCTCCGCGTGTGACCCCTCCGACCTCCCGTCCTCCCCCCCTTGCTCTCTCTCTGTGTCTTCCCCCTCTCTCCTCCGCCTGATCACTTTTCCTTCTCCGACGCCCGAGTCACCGCCATTGCCAACTGCGTTTCGGAGAGCACGATTGGAGTCTTCGGCAATAGGCACACCGCCGATTGATCCCTGTCCCTTCGTGCGCCTCACCAAGATGGCCGCAGTCGAGCTCGAGCGCCATGGCTGTGATGGCCGCGAGTGGAGCTCGAGCAGCCTTGCCAGGGGCCGGCGAACCCAAAACTAAAGCTCGTGCACGAGAGGCCATGGCATCTGCAAACTCGAAGCCCTCGTCCCTCCCATGTCGTCACCCTCAACTTCATCAAGGACTGGAGCAGTCCTCCCTCGCCGGCATCGTTGACCGAGCCGATCGGATCTAGCCGAACGACGCCGACGACGGCCATGAATGAAACCGTGAGCCGCTCGTCCACGACCGTGCGCCGGTCGTCCATGGAGGAGGGGTCAGGCGGAGGAGAGATGGGGAAAGACACAAACGGAGAGGGGTCGCGAAGGGAGAGAAAAAATCTTACTGGTGAGCCCCGTGCGAAGTGGAGAGAGAGAGCAGAGTTTTTCTTTTTTTTTATGTGGGCCCCGTTCGACACGTGTCTCACGGTGAGTGGTAACAGGACCACGTCAGCTTTACCGCGACGGTACCCAATATTTTCTCATAATAAGTAGTGGAGAGAATGATGACAAAAATGTTGAAAGGGTACTAAAATCAAAGGAGAGAGCCTGAGAGCGGGGCGGGCCTATTTTTTTTTTTTTAATCTCTTTTCTCTGTTTTGCTGAGGATAGGGTCTACGAGGATGGAGTCGGACCCTTCGCATCAGAGGTTTCTTTCGTTTTTCTTCTTGTTCCTTTCAGCGGCACTTTGATTCCATCGCACATCCCTAGATTTGCCGCCTGAACTGCTGAATTGAGTTTTTATGAATAATGGGTGGTATGCTCACATTGATCCGACAATGCAAAGGAAGTTGATTTCAGGGTCTTTTTTATTCTTGGAGGAGGGATTATGTCCCTTACGAATAGTTCTTTATGGGTCTGAAACAGGACCTGTGGGCTGGAAAGTTGAAAAAAAGAGTTGAAAGGCGATGGCAGTGTGTAGGAAAAGGAAGCACCATTTTTGCCCCAATCCCACCTTCTTTGAGCGGGAGAGCTTCCTCTTCGGCGAACATTCCCAATGCAGATTCTGATTTGGCCAGTGCTCTTTCAAATTACCAGCTCCCCAGCTTACTGTATAAGTACTTTCCCATACTTGCTCTCCCCCTCCTCTCTCCCTCTCCTGGACAACTCTCAAGACTCCGTGGTCTTTTCCATCTCTTGATCGGATCGGGGATGCGCCTCCTGCGAACCGGGGAGCCATTGCTGCTCCTCCTCCTTCCCATCTCCTGTGCCGAAGACTCGCCACTAGATATCTGTCTCTCTCTCTTGCCCTTTCTCTCATTGGGAAAAGTAATCACCGCAGCCCCGCAGCGAGCTTACTCCTCACCGTCATCCTCTCTCCTCTTCCGCGTGCTTTCCGGCGTCACAGACCCTGGCGACGTCGCGATCCTGAAGCAGTTCCCGAGACGGGCTCAGCAACCCGACCGGAGCTGCTCCAGTGGCCGGTGGGTGATGACGACCCGTGCGGCTCCAAGTGGAAGCACGTGTTCTGCTCCAGCACTAGAGCTGTCGCAAATTGAGGTCCAGAGGGTCGACCTCGACGCCCTCTCCCTCCGAACCTCAAACCAGCTAACCTCGCTCACTCCACTTGCGGCCTCCAAAACAACAACAGTCAGCGAAGCAATTCCGTCCCTGAGCGGGCTCTCGAATCTGCAGTACGCGTATCGGATTCAACAAGTTCGACTCCATTCCTCGGATTTCTTTGTCAGTCTCGACAGCTTGCAGGTTTTGGCATTAGACGGGCAATGATATGAACGCTAGCATGCGTTGGATGTTCCCTGGTGTTTCCAAAAGGAGTTTTAGAACTCGTCGCAGCTGTTGAATCTCACCCGTAACAAGTGCAATTTGGTCGGGCCCGGTACCGGATTTCTCAGAAGCATGGCTTCTCTGCAAGTGTCGGGGTTATCAGTAACAGCTTGACGGTGGGGATTCCTCGAGTTTTGGTAACTCCAGTTTGCAGATTCTGTGGTTGCATGTCAACGCGGTGGTGGATTGAGCGAAACTACTCGATGTGGTGACTTCTATGGTCCCTCTGACGAGTCTGTGGCTTCATGGGAATAGCTTTCTCGGGATCGATTCTGGAGAACATTGGGAACTTGGCTTCACTGAAGAGCCTCATCTTAATGGTAATAAACTCGCCGGCTTGATTCTGGATAGCTTGATAGGCATGGATTTGGACGAGCTTGATCTGAATAATAATCACGTTCATAGGTCCCGACACCCAAGTTTCGAGTCGCCTAAACGCGACTTGAGGCCTTCCAATCAATGCGTTTCCGTTTGCTCACACTCGGAGCGGGAGTCCGTGGGGGAAAATAGAGGAGGATAGATAGGTTCGCCGATGGAACTAGGAAAATTAAAAAGGAGGGGGGAGAGCGAGG
>JAGVVM010004257.1:0-21982 GCA_019149425.1 Psidium friedrichsthalianum
CCTCCAATCAATAGACCTTATGGGGTATACACTATCTCAATAATATTTTATAACCCTAGTGATCCCCCTAGAGTCTATTGATTTGCCATCAATTTACTGAAAAGCTATGATAATAATGTACTGAAAACTTGTGCCTAATGGTGTGATCGTCCAAGGCTTCCCCATCACTACAAAATGAAAAGGGAGGGGAGGGGGAGGGATTTTCCTTTTTATTTCTTTTCCTATTTCATGGCACAATGAGCGGGATTTTCCCTAGAGTTGAAATAATTTCAGGATAGAATTTGCAACCAAACGGAAATTTGTCCAGTTTCAGGTTCACGGTATACATGGTAGGTTTTCGGTTCCAAAAATTTAGTTCCTCTTCAATGGTAGGAACCCATAATAAGTAATGTGTTTATATATATATATGATTTCTTCATGTGATTTTGCAGTATTCTATAACATTTGATGATGAGTGTGTATCTGAAATACTAGTCCAAGCTTCCATTCTAGCAATATTTACGATTGAGTTTTACTTGATTATTGTTTCATATTTATTCGTGTGTCTAAATATGAGTCGTGATCATTAAATTATAGCGGCAAATTGTGATTGTTAAAGGTGATGATTCACCGCAATGTTCAATTAAGAATGCAGATGAAGCCTAAATAGGCCTTGGAACTTATGGCGGAATAGGTTTCGGGTCTAGATGGAGGCTGAACGGAATCCGGAACCGCTAACCCCTTATTTTGTCCGGCCCATATTATTTTTGGGCCTAATGTGAAGAAGCAAATCAATGTTTTATCTTCTAAATTCGAACCCAAAATGATAGCTTAGTATTCAATATATCCACTTATCTGTTTGCACCAGAGTCTAAATTATATCCACAATGGGTTAAAGTCTTCAGATACTACCAAAAATGCAGAGCGTTTCTTGTACGCAAGAGGTTGGCATTTGAAAGTAAATATCTCATTTGCAAATGTAGCGAATGTACTTCTTCTGGTCACACGCTTCGTATTGTTGAACATCAAATACTACAGACTCTTAGAAATCTTAGATAAAGTTGCAGTGATTAGGAGTAATTCGAAATGTCCTTTACGTGCTTACTTGGTCAGAGATATTAAACACGGAAAAACAGGGAAAAAGAAAGGATTAAATTTTGCTGCTTGCCGTTAAACCGCGAGAGACAGTTCCTTCTCGGGACGGTTAAAAATTTGGGGAGAGAGAGAGAGAGAAGAAGAAGAAATTTCGACATTTGCTAGAGCGGTTTGGCGTACAAGGCCCGGCGGGCAGACACCGCTCTCCGCCTTTCAAGGGAGTGGCGGAGCTGCTCTGCTCTGTTCTGTTCTGTTCTGTTCTGTGAAAGTCCCATTTTTACAAAATTGTCAACACCTCCTCTTCTGTGTCTATAAAACGCCCGTCTTCTTCCCCTTTTCCCCTTCCCCTTTCCCTCTCCTCCTCCTCCTCCTCTTCCTCCTTTCTCTCTCTTCCTGCGTGTGCTTTTCTCTCTTTGGGTTCTGCGTTCGCAACCTTTTCCACACCAAACACATTCCTCTCTCTCTCTCTTCTGTACTTCCACCCACCACTCTCCCCCAATTCCATACAGATGCAATCATATTGAGCCCCACACATTTCACTCCCTCCAAGCTTCTTCTCGCTCTCTGTTTCTTGGTTTCTTCGTTTTTAACGCCAACCCCCCGGAACTTCCTCTGACCATTTCTCGATCGGCATATTCGCCTTCTTTAAAAACACCCTTTTAGCGCTCTCTCTCTCTCTGTCTCTCTCTCTCGCCCCTCAACCCCAAACTCTCTGTTAGACTGATCCCCGCCATTCTGAGTCTGGTTCCGATTTCGCTTCCCCCGCTTCTTCACTTCTGAAAACATGGACAATGAGTTCGTCATGCCGTGGCAATCGCTCTCCTCGGGAATGGTGGTTCAGCCCGCCGACCTGAATTGCGCCTCCAAGCAATCCCCCGATTGCTTCTTCATTCCGAATTGGGACAATTCGTCCACAGATCAGGGTGGTCGCTTCGAGTCTGCGCTGAGCTCCATGGTGTCCTCCCCTGCGGCCCCCTGTTCATACATTTCCAATGAGAGTGTCCTGATCAGGGAGCTGATCGGGAAGCTCGGTAGCATCGGGAACCCCGGCGAGGCGTCGCCGTCGCCGTCATCGCATTCCCTCGCCTTGTCGGGGAATGCCGCCGCCGCGATGCCTCACATTGGCAGAAGCAATAGTACTAACACGTCATGTTATAGCACCCCTTTGAATTCGCCCCCAAAGGTGAATTTCACGACCGTGGATCGCGTGGTCAAGGAGAGATTCTCCAGTGTGGCGGAGTTCACTGCTGATCCTGGATTTGCAGCGAGGGCCGCGAGGTTCTCGTGCTTCGGGAGTCGGAGCTTCAATGGCCGGACGAGCCAATTTTCCCCGAACAATGGCGAGCTGCCTTATAAGCCCAACCCGCTGATGGAGAGCGGGAAATTCCAACGGGTCTCGAGTAGCCCATCACTGAAGGCGTTGGGATCGCAGGCAGCGGCCACTGTTCAGCAGAATGTCAATTCGAGACTGTCGGATCGGATGGAACTGACGAATTCTAACGAGGAGTCCTCAGTGTCCGAGCAAATCCCGGGCGGCGAAAACGGATTGAAGGCCTCGAACGAGGCAAATTCCAGGAAAAGGAAGGCGGCTGCTAAAGGAAAAGCGAAAGAATCCGCTCCATCCACACCTGTGGCCAATGCTATGAAGGTATTGATGGAAAGCTTCAATGTAGCCCCTTTTTTGTTCCATGTTATCCCAACACTTAAAAAGAAAATTTTTCTTTTCAGGTACCCGAGTCTAATGACAGCTCGAGTCCGAAGCGATGCAAGCTAAGCGAAGGCGATGGAAATGGAAATGGAACTGCCAAAGGGGAAGATGATGCCAAAGGAAATAGTACTAAGAACGATGCAAAGCCACCTGAGCCTCCAAAAGACTACATTCACGTCAGAGCAAGAAGGGGACAGGCAACCGATAGTCATAGTCTGGCTGAAAGAGTAAGAATTGCTTTCCAGTCTTCTTCAATGTAGAAATAAGGAATGTTAACTGCAATTTGTTTGGCTTACAATCTAGCAATTTCCGTTTGTAGGTGCGACGAGAGAAGATCAGTGAGCGAATGAAGCTCCTCCAGGACCTTGTGCCCGGTTGCAATAAGGTGCTTGAGAAAAATTTCTGAACTTGGAAGATGTCCGTTTCAATTCCATAAATGTGCAAATTTTGAATCTGTGACTTGAATTCTCCGCAAAACTTTAGGTCACTGGAAAGGCGCTGATGCTAGATGAAATCATCAACTATGTTCAGTCGTTGCAGCGTCAAGTTGAGGTAATGTCGCGGTCATTCATCAATGTGGCCTCTGTACTAGAGTTCCCCTTGCTTTGTTAGTGACAAAAGAATTTTTGCTAAGTGCAGTTCCTTTCCATGAAGTTGTCCTCTGTCAATACCACACTGGATTTTAATGCAGATGCACTCATGTCTAAGGATGTAAGTCTCATGACTTCTTGAGTTTGAAAGGAACAGCTCGAGATTATGAACTTTCCTCCAACATCAGTGGTTTTATTTTTACATTTTCAGATGTTTCAGCCCAACAACTCTGTACCGTGTCCTATGTTTCCATTAGATTCTTCAGCGACCGCCTTTCATGGCCACCACCAGCCTCAGAATCAGCCACTGCCACCACCGCTGCAAGGACATGGCTCTGGTGGCACAGCGACCCAAGAAGACCAATTGAATCTGGGACCATGTCACAACGTTGAGTCACATTTACCTCAACTGAATGATCTTCAGGTAAATAGTCATGAAAGATCTTCTCTGGACTGAGAGTCAACCGCATCAATTTTCCTTCTTCTTCTTTTATTAACTTTTAGTTTTATCAATTTATCTCTGACTACTTGTTCCATTTACTTTCAGTATCAGAATTTCTGTGGAGATGACCTGCACAGCATTGTCCAAATGGGTTTTGGTCAAAATTCAAATCAAGAAACAGCATTCCAGCATCAGACTTTCCATGGTTAAAGATAGCTTCCGAAGATTAGGTCTAATGAAGAAGACAATTAGTCGTTTCTCCTCCTTCAATTTTTGTCAATGATCTTTCCTTCCTCTGGGGCTAATTCTCGAGGGGTTTTTTCTCAGAATACCCTCTGTAAAATCTTTGTACAATTTCTTCTGGTGCAGAGTGTGGTAGCTATACATGTATCATAATATTATATAAAATTTCTATGAAGACGAAGGGATTTATTTTTATATGCTACCCCTCTCATTGTCATATCTTCTTGACATTTCACCATATAAACATACAAGTCATCATTCACTCAATTGACTTGAATTTCCCTCACTTTGTTTAGTGGTTGCTCTCAGAGTCCTGTCACTTGATTCTTGATGAACTGTTAAGTCCGCGTAATCTGGTGTTCTTGATTGTTACTCACGTTGTGACCAGCTGTATATGTCGGGCTTCAACCTTTTCCTTCTGATAAAGTCTGATTCAAATGATTAAGACATGAGTTATCTTCTTCTGGGGTCAACCAAAATTTTTTCTTTTTCTCATTTTTCTGCATATGTTCTGAGAGCACCAGTAATTTCCACAGATTAACCAAGGCAGAGAAGCTTCTGACTCTTTTTACTGCAGGGAGAATTCAATCATTCAATCAAGCAAAGATAGATGCCAAATGCCCTTTCTTTAAACTAGTTAATTACAATAAACTCCTCCATAATTTTATAAGGTAGCATCAAAAGAATCCCAGGTTGGCAGTGCTGAGATTCTGACTAGACCCAATGAATCACTTCAACTTTTTATATACTATAGAGAGTGGAAAAAGAAGAATGAAGTGGGGCACAGGCATGGAAGATGCTCTTTGAGATAAAGGTTGATAATTTATCTACTTATTTTTTCCATCTCAGTGATGATGTTGGTTAAAATCCATTTCACTGGCTTTGCCGAAAAGATTTCTGCCGCAGCCTCAACAAGAATTTTATTCTTCTTTTTTTATATAGGAGATGGTACTAATTATTTTCTGCACATCACTGTTATTCATTTAGCTAAAGAAGATGCTTTCAATGTGGCTGGTGTGTGCAGAACATTTAGTATATGCCAATATCCACAATATAATAACTGGAGGAAGATGTTAGGTGACAATCTCGTCCCCACAAGAGTTTCAAAGAGTCTTAATCATACTGCTACAGGAATGAATTTAAACTTTTTCGCATTTTTTTTTCCATCTTTTGGGGGGTTTCTTGTTCATCATCTTTGGCTGTTTGTGTGCAGACTACAAGCCAAGGGAGGAGGAGGAGGAGGAGGAGAGGACCCTCCAGACGTTGTTTCCTTAAAATTTAGTTGATGAGACTTGTAGCCGATCCACGAAGACAAAATTTGACAATTTGACAGGACAATAGACAAGAGTGGGGTTTTGCTAGTAACAGATCAACATTGAAGAAAGCAGATAATTAAAAAGTACCTCGAGGTCTCTTTTTTATGAACGCAATTTTAAAAGGCGCTACGATTAACTTAAGTTTGAATTTAGATGTATCATTAGGATAAGATTACGCTGCTGCGAATATTGAACTTTTCATTGCGCGGGGCACAAAATGGAAACCCATTTCTTTTTAGGCCTTAACTCTGCCTTGAGAAAGAGACTACTCCTTTTCTATTGAACCTTGTCCTGATGTTAAGAACAAGCAAGGTGATATGACTTGTTGAGCAACCTCTTTGTTAGATAGTTCCTTGACCCTAACTGTAAGTAGCTAATACATGGTTTCTTGCTTCTTCAATACTCATGGGCCAAGCTCCCTGGTATTTGCATTCAACAGTTACATTTCTAGGTTCATAGATTTATGAATTGTGGGACTACATCTTGAGGTGGTAATGAGGTGGATGATGCAACGTGGCCTCATATAATTGGAGGAACCCGTTCCAATGGAAAGACTCAAATCAGTTCAGCAATTTGACCTTCAATGAAGAACATTATGCTCAATGAAGATCATAATGATCTTCCAAACAGTAGGATTCACATCTTTCAAATCATTTTAGGAAGATTTACTTGGGACCCTCCTCACATTTACTCGAGTTCTATTTACCTAAGTAAATGATGCAGATTGCACGGCGCGGCAAACCCCGATCGACAGATCCGCATCATGGTTGGCTATCTCCTGATGCCCAATAATGGAGGACATTTGTTTAAATGGTCGCTCATATTCGCGTAAACTAGTCTTCCATGATCTAGGATTGGTTTGAGATTTGGAAGCATCTCTGTTTAGTCACTGATCATCCGTAGGTCTTATCATTAATTGTCCAACCTTTTCCTGGCTCTAATAATGCTTCTGCGCATATTCTTAAGTAAAGCCATCTTCTAGTTGCAGCAGAGTATCTGTTGGTGACTGTTCAACTGGAACTTTATTAACTGTTGTAATACATTATTGCTCTTCTCTGCATATATCATAGGCTTAGTTTCAAATTATTGAAGTTCAATATTCCAAATGATGTGATATCCGCCAGGCCACTTGTATATTCCCGCAATGTGTAATATTTTCAAATGCTAATGGGTTTTTTTTTTAGCTAATTGAATTAGTATCCCAAAACGAGCTTATTAACGAAACCTTGAAATTTTTTCAGAGCATCCTCTGGAAAATTTACTAGGGCGCTGGGATTGGGACACAGTGAAGCCTTGGTCAAGACTTTAAATGGCATCGGCAGAGGAACAGTTTTGGAGAAATGACAGCTCATTGTTGTATTAACGCTAGCGACCAGACTAAATTCCATCTTCGTCAGAGGTAGGAGAGGCTTTTTATAATGCCAATTATGCATGCAGCCTTACGCCTTTGGCTTGAAAACTAGAGAGAGGTGTCGAATTTTGACCATTGTGACTGCAATATCCTTATTTCAGATATTATACAGTCCATCAAATTTCATTTTCTTTCTTCCTTTTCAAGAATTAAGGAAAAATGGTCTGCAAGACTGGTCCACACCAGAACCATATTGCATTTCAGTCCACCGCAGCATCTCCTTTCCATCAACAATAGCGAACAAACCCACGTTTTGCTTTTCGTAAGTGGAAAAGAAATGCTTCGAGCCTCCGCAAATCATCTGGGTAGTTTTTTTTTTTTTTTTTGCAGCAAAAAGGAAACCAAAAGGCGAGACCCTACAAACAAGGATTAGACCTCTCGATAAATGTTAGTGGTTCACTCGATATCACGTTACATCACCCATAGTGTATGATGTAATGGACATTTTCTGGATATTAAAAGTGATCTATTATTTCAAGAGCTCGCTCAATATCCGTAACGTTGCTTAGTGTATTAGTTGTGTAAATTGATATTAGGATGTCTAACACTAGTACTCTTCCTCGAATTTTCGCTCATCTATATTTCAAGGCGGGACAAGTGTCCATCTTCGTAGGCCTTTCAAGTGTAAATTAAGTCAAAATCTATTGGAGAAGATATTCAAATCTTAGAAGAGCAAGAAAAGAGATGGTTGAGAGAGAGTCACATGATAACTCGCGGTAGGTGTTGTAGGGTAACTGGGGAGTTTATCATTAGGGTAGGTGTCCTTCTAATCAAGAATTTGTCACTGTTCTTTCACTCCTTTCAATAAGGGCACCTCCACTTTTTTGCCCCTTCACCATATTATGAAAGCTTCTCTTTGCCTTTTTTCCAATTTTCAACTTTTTTTTTTTGGTTGCCACGGAGGGGGAGGGGAAGGAAGGAGGGGTGGGGATCAATTGGCATTTTCCTTTAGGGGGGAGGAAAAACAGGCTGGTGAAGATTGAAGGGGATCATCATTTGTTTCACCAACCATTGGCATTATAACATTCGGGTCTATCCCACCTTTGAGAGTCCCCACTGCTCTGTTTTGTTCCTGCATCACCAATTTCAGACACTTTCATCGGATGCTGTGTTACTTTCACCTCTTTATACTTGAAGTCAAAATCATTATTATGTGTACGTGATGGTTAGAGGTCAAGATTCAAATCTCGCACTCCTCCCTAGTGTGTGTTTATGTACTGTGTGTTGTTGTTGATCGTCTCTTGAACAGGTTACCCCTGTGTTTTGCTTCACGCGTATGGTTCATTTTTGCACGAGAACGGTTCAACGTTTTTTTTTTTTTTGCGATCGGAGAACGTTGCTCGGGACGCTTGATGAGCCGTCTGGGCTCATTTGGTATCCATTGAGAGTTTTTGAGAAGATCAATATCATCTAACAGTAATCAAGCCTCGAGCCTAGTTACGGGAGTGAAGAAGAGAGCTTAGGGGCATCGTATTCCGCATTTTATAGGCCTACTTAATAAATACATTTTCTGAAGCCTTATTATGAAGAGATCCATGTAAAACGGAAAAAAAAAAGAAGAAAGAAGAAGAAGAAGAAGAAGAAGAAGAAGAAGAAGAAGAAGAAGGGGATATCAGGTGCATTTGGTTCAGCATTTTGAAAGTCTATTGGAGAAAATTTGGGGTGTTTGTGTTAGTTATATACCCTAAAACAAGCATGTAATGGTTTTATGTTAGGAATTATAGTTATATGTTCAATCATATTTCAATTAATGACAAGGACATGTTCATTCATTTGTCCCATTATTTAGATGAATGATTCCATAAAATCAATTGTGACTGAACCTATTTTTAAGGTGTTAAGAATATGTGTGATAGCTTTACAATTAGACTGACTCTTTAAACTGTTCATGGCCGATGGATATTTGAGTGAATATCAATAATCATGTCAAGACTGATGTATTCGTAGTTTCGCCATTAAGTATTAGATACTTAAGAAAATGATAAGTCACAAGTTATTGGATATTGTGATATCTGAGTCAAAACACAGATGCTTATATCGAACAAGTGCATTGAACATGACACATATTGAAAGATTAGCAAATATTGAAGCTTTGAGCGTAGTCAATGTCTAAATCATTCATGCTTTGTTCTTGTGTAAACAATCCTTGGACTTGAGGTATGATGTTGACTTATATGTTGGGTGGCTATGGTTCACAAATACACATATTGGTATTCATTGATCCGCCTTTATACTTGATGGTCAAAGCTCGTTCACATATGAAGTCACACATGTGCGCAAGAGTGGAATCTGTCTCCTTGTTAAATATAAGGTTGATATCCTATGTGATTTAATCATGACATTGCATTGAAATCCTCGGTCGAGTTGTAACCGAGATTGTCTAGTATAAATGCATGTCAATTAAATTTATGCATATGATTGAATTGGTGGCTTAACAAATATTTCATGACCTTTGTTCGATTGGGACATGATAAGATAGAATGATTGAATTATATTATTACTAAAGTTGACAGGTTCATTATGTTCTTGAAGTATTCACTTGTCTAGGTAGCCGTGACATATTGCTAGATGTCACTCATGACTTATGAGACCTAAAAGCTGATAAGAACAATCAGTTCTCTTGAAAGCACTAATATGTTAGTGCATGTCTTACTGTCAGCTCAATAATGAACTTAGGGATGTCACACATCATAACCAATATATGACGAAGTTAAACAAAGAAGTTGGTATTGCAAATGTGTTTGCAATCCATTTAAACAAGGTCTCGATTGAGCCATAGGCTTGAGCAATCGGGTTTGGACAAGGAAGAGGACAAGAAAAAAGGCAGAATGACACGAAATTGAGGGACACGTGCCGCACACATGTTGGACATGTGTCAAATATGTATCTGCATGCTCGACACATATCGAAAATGTGGGAGACGTGTGTCCTCGCATATGCTAACCAGTCTGCTTGATTTTCGGCTATAAATAGCTAACATTAATTCATTCATACGACGACGATCATTAGATCAAAAGCTCCTCTAGAATCCTTACTCTTGTCCTGCTATCGTTACGCCCTCATTCTAATTGCTATCACCGAGAGATTGCTAGCACAATTAAGGTGGTGGTTTGGAAAGTTTCGTTTTTCATTTGTTGATTGTTGATGTGTCTAAATTAGAGGTTTGACACTTGTGGGATTCAAAAAAAAGAACATCTAAACCAAGCTACGTTAAGCACGCTACGAGAGGGAAGCCGTAAACCCTCTCTGTTGAATGTAATTTTCGATTAAAAAGCACGAATGACACCTCCAGAGATACGTGTGCAGGTTTTCTTTTTGCTGTGCTTGTTGTTTTGTTTCTATTTACTTTTTCCCGTGCACGCGTTCCTAGATTCCGCACAAATCCCAACAATTTGGCACCTGGGCTTCGGGGATGAAAGCATTGGGAAAACTGAAAGTTCAATGTTTGTAAGGAGTAACTTTGAGCTTTCAAGATTTTCGGAATGTCAAAAGCCTCATTGGTAAAAATTAGTTTGTAGCCTATTTTACTCATAAAACTTTATCAAACATCAATTTACCTATTTTGAAAGGTCTATTATTCATCTTCTACAGTGAGGGCTGACAAGGCCAGATCTGGCAAGCCTCGTTGCCCAGGTCGCACGACATCAACACAATCGATTTGACTCGGTGCCTGCTTGAGCCCTTTGCCCACTCTAGCAATAGAGTTTTGAGTATTTTAATAAAAAAGAAAAAGAAAAAAATGTAGTCAAAGCCTTTTGTATTTTTTTTTTTCGCCAAACACTATTTAATCCAAAGTTGCTTTTCAAAGGATTTTTTACCGAACACCATTTGCATTTTCCAAAACCCCTTAGACTAAAGTCATTTACATTTCTCCGATACTCGTTTACAAAGTTAAACCAAACGCAACCAATGCTCTTCATTTGCTTCTTCTTAGAATTGGTTCGATTGATGCAACCGAAGGAAAACAAACAAAGTAATCAACCCTCCTCCTAATGACTGACAAGATTGCGATCGAGAACGCTTGATTGAAGACGCGTAGGCTGGAGGAGCGTAGTCCACGCAGCTTTTGGAGTGGGAAGTTCATTAATACACGACAAATGATCCCTCTAAAGAAAATTGGAGCTAGACGAATCCCTCTTGTTTCCTTAGCTTTTGGTAAGCGACTGGCCGGGGACGTCAGAGTTCAAACGGCTGGTGGTTTTCCAACCTCCAAATCGATCAATTTCGCAGCTTAGTATCAGCGAACGGAAAAATTAATATTTACGAGATTCGGGAAGATCGCCACTGGTGGCGTAGCCTTCAAGAATAAAAATGCTTCCACGCGCGTTCCAAGATGGATAAGAAAGTTGAACGGATACCATTTACGGTGTAACTTAACAACCTGCTCGTCCGATGGTTTCTGCACCTTGTGTCCATGATGTAGGTTGCGGCCCCTCACATTTGGGAGGCCATCATAGGGTCGGGCTCCAGGCTGACACTACCAAGTGTCATTACGCTTTACCTGCGGTTCCGCCGCTTTGAGTGCATTTACCACACGGCCCATCAAGATTTTATTACCATACCTCGTTTCCCAAATGCACCTGTATCAGTGGGTGCCGGCCATAACACGAAGCTGGCATCCGAGCTATGACGATCATATCACTAAACAGCAAGCAAGTAGATAAAGCACGATTGAGGCCGGAGATGCGGCTTTCAAATCCGCAAGATAACTCTCCAAGGTACAAGGACTTTTAAAACTCCAACCACAGCACGGCTGATCTAAAAAATGCAAAAGACGCTGTAAACGGCATTTCATGTTTTCCAATCCCATAAAAGTAAGTCCCAATTACATTGCCACGGAATACAGAATTCCTTGCATGTAGAGAATAACCAAAATGGCCCGAAAGAAGAGAAAAGGAAATAGAGGTGCTTCTCTCACGCCGTGCTGTCTACACTCATCAGTTCAGGCTCCTTAGCTGCAGTCTTCTGCAAGTCCACAAAGTTAACAAAAGCCTCAGCAATGGCCAGGTAATGACAGATAATGGTGTCCATGGTCATATTGGTACAAGGATTTCCCGATTGGGAAGTGCTTTCTGAGTCTTACCTCAACAGGCTCTAATTTACTCATTTTGGCAAACATATTGCCATAGAACTTGGCGTCCTTTTTGTTGTACTCCTTGACCTTCTCCTTCAATACTTTATACTCCAGTTTCACATCCCTATTTCGACAAGGCAAATGAATGTGTAAGCACCATATTTCTGCACGCAGAGTGACCAAGATTATCCCAGACCACAAAAGAAACATCTCAGAGAACAAAAAAGAAGTACCTATTGTCAGGATCAATCTCTAGTGCCTTCTTGATATCAAATTCAGCCAAATCAAGATCAGCAAGCTGAATGTAAGCCTGTGCTCTCCGATAAAGAGCCTTCACATTCCTGCTATCCAGCTCCAAAACCTGAAACACAGAAACAAACATGAGAGGCCATTCATGCATCACACCCAAGGATTTTGTAATGGCAAGGAAATGTTCCAAACCTTGGTGCACAGTTTCTCAGCCTGCTTGTAATCTTTGAGTTTAAGCTTGCATGCTGCATCATTCAGATTGCAAGCAGCTTTCAGTGCCTTTGCTTGTTTCTTCTCCTCTTCGCTAAAGGAGGTATCGTACTCTATGTACTTCACAGCCTGCAAAATAAAGGAACAAAATGCTCAGCTACAAACAAAATCAATATCCACTAGAATAAGAAAAATTACCAGGTAAAGCTTATCCAGGTAAATCTCCCTGTTCAAGATCCTTCTCTGACAAACTCTACTTTGACCAGTAAGCAGCTCATCTTTTCATCAAATACCAAATTTATTACAAAAATAAAAAAAATCTTCACAATGGGCTGGAGAGACTAAGAAACTCTGAGACCTTCAACTACGAGGAAAACCTCAATTTAAACCGGTGGTTGAGAATCTGCTTTCCTACTAAACCATACTTCAACATACGATATGTAACGGCATCAATTGAAAAAAGCAACCATACTCAAGCCTAAAGCACACTCAACCAGCCATGGAAGAGAGGATATACAAGTAATAACTCAACAGCACTTGATTTGATCCAAACAAATGGCAACAACACAGGAAACAGGAGAGAATCATGTCCACTTCCAACAGAAATAAATCATGAGCAAGGTTCCTCATAGCATGTCACTAGGACTGTACTCTGTCAGGACTCCGAAGTCATATTTAAGAATGATTAGCCTCGCCACTTACCATGAAACAAAACAATACCCCCGCTGCAAGTGATTTCAGTAATGGAACACCTAATAACTAGTTAACCATGAAATTAGACAAGATGTACCTTTTCATATCTCTTGGAAGCCCTTGCATACTTCCCCACCTTAAATAGAACATTCCCTTCTTCTTTCTTCTTGCCTGCAGCCTCAATCTTCTCTTCAGTGTTCATGTCCCACGACTCCTTGTCCTAAACATCGAATGTTCAAATGTACTAGTGCCCTGAAGTTTACAATGAGGATTGTGCAATAACAGCACATGAACAAGAGCCCGCTAACATACCTTGACAAAAGAGACCAACTCCACCTCGTAATAAACAGTCGAATTAGGAGGTACGACAGCCAGATCCTGCTTAGACTCGAAAGATCCAAAAGCATACTCAGGTGCAACTGTCAGCAAAGCAACCTCTCCCTTTTTCATGTTCATCACAGCTCTGTCAAGCCCGTCAATCAATTGTTCTGTCCAGAGAATAATCTTCAGCTAACCAATGGACTAAAGTAAAGCAGACAAGTAACACACCCAACAAGTTCAATTACCTTCGTCGGTCTTGAACTCAAATAACTCCTCACTATCATCGTGGCCCTTCTTCACAAATACTGTACCATCTTGCAACTTCCCAATCAATTTCACTGCAAACTCAGAATCACACACATCAGCAACCACAGAGACAATTGTGCAAATCATACCTAACTCATTTTCATTTTACACTACAATTCTTAAGCTACTCAAATGGAGATGAGGATCATCTTGTCCATAGGACGTAAGAAATGCTTGGGCACAAAAAGAAAGTACCTTTAACTACAGCTCCTTCGTTAGGCTTCTCATATCCTTCCCCTTCCTTGAGGATCTTTTTTATTACTTTCTTGTCATCGGTCACTTCAGACACAGTCTTCCATGATACCAACTCTAACGTTATTTGAAGAGTGGCATTAGGAGGAACGGCACCCTCATCACCAGAAGCTGGCTTACCTTTCTCACCAAATCCATCTACAAACAAGATCTAAAATTAACAAAACACACCCCAGCGGAATGCTCCACAAGAAAAAGTAGACAGAAGAAAGAACTTCAGCTTACATTGTGGCTTGACTGTCAAAAGAACTTTCTCTCCCTTTTTCATTGTCTTGACAGCTTTAGCAACTGCTGGGCAAAAATGTCCTACAGGAAAGATTCGAGGGTTAGTACTATACAAATGTGTAGGACAGCAAAAAGAGTACTCTCTTTGCCAAAAATTACTCACCTTCTTTAACAGTGAATTCCACTCCATCAGACTTTGCAACTGTGGTACCATCTTCCAGCTGAACCTCATACTTGACTGCATAAACAAGAAGTCAATCCCATCAATAAGGCATCAACAAATGCCCAACAAAAATATCAATGAGGAAGAATTAAATAAACACCTAATACTTCATCCAGATCTTTAGGATTTTCCCATTTTTCGCCTTCCACCAGAATTTTCTTGAACACACCACCATCCTTGCAAATATCCTTGACACTCGTCCAAGAAAGCAGTTCAACATCAAATTGCAGAGTTGCATTAGGAGGTATGGTCGGAGGAGAGCCAGACTCGCCATAAGCTAGCTCTGGAGGTATGGTGAAAATAGCATTTTCCCCCTTCTTCATTGTCTTGATACCTTGATCCCATCCCTTTATCACTTGCCCTGCAAACACAACAAATTCATTCCGAAATCAACGCCCTCCTTGGCCAACTTACTTGACCAAAATTAAATAAACGAGGCATAATAAGTGCAAGATGATCAAAACTAGAATAATACAGTTGAGAGTTTTATCCAAGTCTACAGACATCATACAATTGATAGACATATTGTCCAAGACTCACATAAGAGCAACCTTTGCCACCCACATTGTCAATCAAGAGTATAAATTTTGAGGATTCGGCCTTGTCAGTCGTAATGATATTGGTGTAAAAGCATCTTGGAAACACAGTCAGCTAAAAAATAACAGAGAACCATGCCAATGATGACCAGTCAATTGTGCAAGGTTTATTTATGTCTGTCCATATCTCTCACTATTTTTCCATTTATTCATCCACACTTCTTCTCAACCCTACCAATTTCAGATCTTGCTAGTGGATGAGCTAACCCTGTTCATTCAGTCATTCATGCTATCCGTGCATCACCCAATGCTACTTCTGTCAACTACCAGCAGACCAGCAGCTTGTTGAGATTATAAAAAGAACGAGGGATGAGGACCTATGGCAAGATTGACGTCAAATTGTTTGACATATTCCCCATCTACTTCAAAAGTCAAGCATATAAAATTGCCTTTCTCAAACGATGCGAAAACAAATGCTGAACTATTAACACCATCGTCTAAACAGCTCATCGATATATGACCAGCAAAAAGACCACAGACATCAAAGAAAGCTGCAGCATGACAAGACCAGTATTCAGAACGATAGAATGCGATAATAAAGAATGAATGAACAGAAGAACATCCATATAAGATTTTCAACATCCCCAGACTTACTCAAGAACAAGAAGGCAGAGAACCTTAGTCTGCAAGTCACATATCCTGACTAGATTAACCTCCCAGGCTAGGAAACTCTAGAATCTTAGTCAGACATCTATTCTCAACAAGCATTAGACACTAATATACTACTCCATGTCCTATAAGAATAAATCATTATTCCCACATGTCAGCAGTTTAAGAACAACATTCATAATATTTGAGGATCACGTCAAACTGATATTCACTATGGACCATAACAATGAATCCCACGACCACCATAATTAAGAAGGCACTTCCCATACACGCAGATGCTCCAAGACATGCTAAGCAAAGAGTCCTATGCAGACTAATAGGATCTCAGCACATACAAAATTATCTCCAGTTCTTCTATAGAAGCTTGCAAATAGATAACGCAGTAATTATAAAATCATTCCAGCCACAATAGTAAAGAAGGAAAATTTGCATCTGCATGGACTGGACAGTAGACTGTAGATAAAACCCACACTGAGTAGTGCTTATGGCCACAACATATCCCCACGTCGGCTAATAAAGAATTTCTCATAGGTAAACCATTCCATACGAATTTCCCCGAATAGCCACAACATCATTGCGTAGCCAAATATAGTAAACTCATGATCAATGTGGCCAAACCAAAAGGCACACGGTCAAAGGGCAGTCTACGACCTCCAGAGAGTTGCACGTGTAGGATCCATAAAGAGAACGACATATTCTCAAATTCAGGTCGTGGCACGCACAAACCCGTTCAAGGGGGGGGGGGCCAGGGAGGCCAGGCCATAGATAAGAAGAAAGGAAAGAAAACCAGTCCTACCTAAAAGGCAGTACCCTGCAGACCCGTCAGAGGGTACAACAAAGTTTTCAATGCAACTGTTCGCATTTCAAAAGAACACAATAAACAAAAATAGATACTTCACCTTAACAGCCCAATTAGATTCAAAATTAAGCAACCGAAGAACTTCCAACAATCACAGCCGAGCATAATGAGGAACGACTTTAATCAATGAGCCAAAAATCACGATTGATGCACAAACCTTGGCCAAGAGTGAACTTGAATGGAGTCCCCACGGTCCCGACTAGAATCGAATTGAGTACCATCAAGGAGCGTCCCGGTGGAATGCACTGAAAACAAGACAACCACAAGGGAAAAAGAACCAATCAGCCTCAACCACCTCCAGAAACGAAAACCACAAGCTAAACAACGCAACGATCCAAGGAAAAGGCACGCAACCTTCAACCTCGTCGCAATTATCAGGGGTGTCCCAGCCCACGCCTTCCTTGACGAGCTTCTCTGAGGCCCTGCTTGCGATCTCCTTCTCCTCGCCGGCCTTCATGATGGGGGCGTCGTCCCGGGGAGGTCGAAGCCTCGTTCATCTCGTCGCGGGCGGAATGTCGAAGCCCCGGATGCATCCATTTGAGGGGAGGTCAATCCCGCGGCTCTCCGGAATCCAAAAAAACGAAGAAGAAAGGACGATTGCTTCCACGATCGGGGCCGGAGCTGAACCGGAGGGGACAGCGGGGCTGCGAGAGGGTTCACGGGAACGGAATCTGGTGCGTCGAGAAGTGAGGGAAGGGGGGGTGAGAAGAGAAATTTATACGGCGTCCAAAAAGGAGGGAAGAGGTTCTAGAGAGTTCGAAAGGCGAGGGTTTTGGAGTGAGTGATGAGGATGATGAATGAGAGAGTGCCAGAGAGTTGACTCCGTTTCCTTTTTTCTTTTATTTTTTCTTCCTTAATTTCCTTTTTTTTTTTTTTTGGTTGACGTAGGGTTGCCAGAAAAATGATGAAACGTAAGATGAGCGTTGCGTGGAGACTCGTGCGGGGGATCTCAAATGGGAGAGACCAGCTAGTCAGGAGTCAGAGAGAGGAGAGAGAGAGAGAGAGAGTCTCGGTGGTGCATTTCATCAAACAATAGGTAGCACCGTCGGATCTCATGGCCATCCACAACGATTCACCCTCATCTTTGTGGATCCTGATTCGATTCCCTGCTTATTTTTACGATTGAACAAATCGGACCAATCGGATCTGACAAAATGCTCGGATCGGGATCGGTGGTCCTCTTCTTGATTTTAGAGGGCGAAAGTTCAGTTCACGATTCTTAAAATTGAAATCTTGGCTACACGGTTTGATTCTCAATTTTAGGGATCTAAGATCGGATTGGTCGAAAGACAGTAATCCTAAATCTAATGTTATTTTGTAACAGGTCCTCTTCCCAGTGCCATTCCCACAAACACGCATACCCTATTTTCTCTCCCCCACCAGCTTGCCTTTTGTCTCCTTCTCCGTTTGTCCCCTCTCTCTGTCTCTGTTCGATCCCTCATGTTGTTTTTGCCATATTTCCAGTCCAATGAAATTGTTCGAAAATCAGACCAGACCGAGCATTGATCACTCCTATTATTTATGCTACACTCCGTCTTAAAAAATTACTCCTTTGTTTGGTCTAAGTACGACACTTCCATTTGGGCTGGTCGGGCTAGAGAAGCGAATAGCTCGCTCGCACCTATTTTGATTGCTTTCGCGGGCCGTCGAACCCATAATGCCTTTGACCATGCAATCGATGTTAGTTTGCGTCGTATGGGCCAACTTAGATAATTCCTGGGTGTTCGTAGAAATTCTGAGCATATCAAGGTTCCGTTTGTTCTTCAAAGAATTCATTTTTCTAAAAAATTCGTTTGTATCATTTATAAAAGTAAATAAACGAAAAATATTTGTATTATTCATGAAAACAGATAGGGCATAAATTGTTAGCGATAATGAAAAATATTTTATTGATTAACTATTTTAATCGATACAATCAACTATTTTCAAAATATGTTTTCCGAATTATTCATTTTGCACGAAAGAAGCAGAGTCTAATTTAATTTTTTAGAAAGAAAAAAAAAATTGAGTGGGTCAAACTTGGGTAGCACAGCCGAGATTTCCTTAGCGATTCCTATTAGACGCTCAAATTCAAATAATTTAAAGTTAAGTTGTGATTATTCGATACTTATGACTTCTTGGTTCCACGGAAGGGAGAATGGTGTTTTCCTACAAGGTATGTGTCATGGGCTTTTTTATGCATCGAGAAATCACGCCAATCCAAAAAAGTGTTCGGAGGAAAATTCTTAGATGCTTTCGGAGCAAGACATTCTCATTCCCCATAGCTAAAGCGTAATGATAGAATTGATGCCTTTCTTATCCCATCAATCCGGTTCTCCGATTTCTATTCTACCCAAAAAGAGATAAGCGCCATATTGCAATCTCTCTCAAAGAAATGAGGCTCGTTGAGTAAGGTATTCTCTCAAGCACATGAATATCGATCGGTTAGTCGAGACGACCCGAAAGACTTATTGCTTCCAGAGCAGGGGCTTTCCCCAGCTTTGTACCTTAGGCGACAGTTTGGGACACTTCGTTTTAATCCTTTAAAATCTAATTAGTTCTAGGACACACGCTAGACTTTTTGGCAGTCAGCTAAAAACCAACCGAAGTGAGGGAGAATCACTTTGGCTCCTAAATAACCAGAAGTTCTAGGAATGGACTTGTTTGCACTAATCGTCTAATTAGCACTCTTTCGGTACCTCTAACTAGTTGGTTATTTACCTACAGTGACCATGCATTCTTGATTTATCATTTACAGTTTAGATGTATTAAAATCATTTCTAAGTATACATACGAATACGTTTGTGGATTCCTGTTCATTTAAAATCTAAACCACTCCTAACCTAATCTAAATAAAGAAATTAACACACAATCCATTGAAAAGAGATGCGCTAAGTGAGCCCTCAAGTAACGAAATGACATTAAAGTGAGCGTGCGAGAAATGAGAAACCGGACACAAGCCACCAAACAATATACATGGCCATGTTATAGGCCCCTGGACATCACCCGTATGAGCTAAAATCAAGTCATGTTCAATTTCCTTAAGAGTATTCCCTAAATTAGATTAGGAAAAATCATGAAATCTTTAGACATTTAATCGAATCCAAGCTATGTGACCTTATCTCCAAGTGGTTGTTATATTGGAATCGCGCATAGATCTTGCTGCCCCTTTGAATTTTATTGAATGAACTTTATTCTTCCTTCACAATTTGCTGGACTTCATTGCCCTATCCGCCATTGAATTCAATTTGAATGCCACAAATAAGTCCAGTGCCGTCCAAACATCCAATCTTCATTTAAGGCTCCATATGGTAACTATTTTGGATTCTCTGATTCCATTTCTCAAAAAAAAAAAAAGAATCCTATTTAGTAATATAAATGATTTAATTCTAATTCTATTCCCGGAAATAATGTTTGGAGCAAACACTATGTTATTGCTTTTGAGAAAACTGAGTAGCGGCGTGTATTTTCTAGTAATTAGTAATTTCTATAAGTTTCCATGAGAAAGTGATTGTCGACACATGAAGGATTAGGATGCGCATGGCAACACTTCTGCTTCAAAAATCAATTTCCGACTAAAGTTAAGTTTTCTATTTCTGCTCCAAAAGTTGATTTCTAATAAGAGAAAAGCGTTTGATAATATGACAAAATTTCTGTTTCTAGAACAGAAATTCGTTTGGTAGAGGTTAAAAATTTTACTTCTAAAAATATTATTAACATAAAATCTTCTACGAAAAATTATTGTCGATAGTAAAAATTTCTACTTCATTTTTAAAAATTTTAAAATAATTTTTTGTTATACAAATCATTTACTTTTTAAAATTAAAACGTTATTATCTATTTTTACTTCAGCAGCAAGATACGACGACTCGGTGGTTGCGAGAGGTGGGTAGTGATGGTCGGCGAGGGGTGGTGGTGGGTGGGCCAATGGTGGTTGTGTGATGTCAACGGTGGGTGATGACGACCGTGTAACGATGGCCGGTGGTAGATGGAGGTTGGTAGTGATTGGCTATGGCCGCGACAGTGGCCGGCGGTTGGCAGCGGGAGACGAAGGGTGTGGCGGGCGGTGATGGTCGCAGCGGGGGGCGACGATTGGCAGCAACGGCAGGCGACGATGGGAGTGGTTGCGACGAGGGGCGATGGTTGGTGATGGGCGGTGACGGTAGAGGTGTGGTTGGGAGAGAGAGAGCGTTGAAAATAAAGATAAGGCTGAAGTGAAAGAGATTTTGATGTGGAGAGATTTCTACTTTAGAAGTAACTTTTTTAATTTTTAGAATTGATACAAAAATAACTTCAGAAAATAAAAATATAATCTTGCATAACCAAAGGATTTCTACTCCAAAGTGCTTTCGAAGTAGAAATTCATTTTCAGAGTGTCACCGTGCATGCTCCCAGCAAATTGTTATCTAATCTGGTGATAAACAGTTTTCCTCATTGAAATCTCACATCTTGAGAGGTTCCCAAGCAAAGTATGGACTTCGTTCTTTAAGCATTCATGCATAGAAATGACATTAACCCCTCATCGAGACTTAAAGCAAGCTTTCAACTCTCTTCAAAGTGCATAGTTCTTTTTTGTCGAAAGAAGATCTTCACTTTCCCTGAAAAGGAGATACATAATTTAAGACAAAACCACTCCCAAAGAATCACACTGCAGTACAAATCTGAAAATAAATCAATGTAATACAGCATGCAGAGACTTGCTCATTCCACAAGAACGGATTGTCATGGTATCATAGTATAATCAGTGGTTAATTACTGAAACTCGCATCATCAATGATGAGCACACGCTGATATTTTCCTCTCTAATAGTTGCGGATTTGCTAAAAGGTGGTGCACTTCCAGATTCGGTGTCCTTAGTACCGTCATCGTGTAAAGATAAAAACAATACAAATAAGCTAAAAGAGTACAAATAAGACCTTGTAAATCTCATATCTATTTCTAGATTGGGATAGATGAGCTCCCAAATCTAGATCGAGCTCTAAATTGGGAGAAAGAAGCTGCAAAATAGATACCAGTTACTCACAAAATCAGATAAACCCCACCATTGAAACTAGCGGAAGAGGAGTTTCGGAGACTTGCGGAGCGTTCGATTTTCAGAAATAAGCATCTAAAGCCAAAGCGAACGAACAAATGTGAAGAAAGTAAATTCTTTCGAAACGCTCGTGCTTCGCGAAGGAAGTCGGCAACGCTTTCCCCTAAATCAACTATAAAGAGAGGGAGGGAGGGGGAGGATCTCTCCCGCTCCTCAAAAACGGAACTTCACAGAAATGGATGGCGGCTAGGTTGGGGGTAAGAAGGAAACCCTAGGAAAAAACGTATTTTTTCCGCGTGTAAGTTGTGCATTAGTTGATGAGGTATAAACTGATATGTCTGTCCAAGTTGAACGCTAACGACAACCGTCATCGTCCCTTTTTTTTTTACAAACCCAAACCCTCTATCAAGTATCATACCAAATTCATGGAGATGCGTAAATTTGCGTTCTCGAAAAGGAATCCGACGGATTCTGAGTTTTATATGGAGCAAAACTTCCCAGTTCAGACCCGGCACCGATAATCTCTCCTCTCCCTCCACTCTTCTTCGCTCCTTCCACTTCCCAGCCGCC
>JAGVVM010004258.1:0-26635 GCA_019149425.1 Psidium friedrichsthalianum
TTTTTCTCAAGCCGAAACACCAGGTGTTCTTTATCTCCCCCCTTGACCTCGAAAACCTATAGGTTGCGCCCCATGTATAAATCTTCTCTAGAATCACCATGCAAAAACGCCGTTTTTACATCTAAATGCTCGAGATAAGATCCTCCACTGCAACTATACTCAGCAAAACTATGACTTGATGTCATTTGTCACCTACTGGTGAAAATATCTCTCGGAGTAGCAACCCTTCTTTTTGAGAAAGCCCTTTACTACAAGCATCGCCTGATCTGTACTACCGTCAGCTTTATTTTTATCCTATACACCCAACTTATTTAACAAAGCCTTCTATCAGCGGGCAATACGTCAACTCCCAAGTTTTGTTCTGAAGTAACGAGCTCATCTCGTCTTTCATAGCACGCTCCCACTGCATGTGAGATGTTGTCTTTCTTTGCCTCATCATAAGTCTCCGGCTCTCCCGAATCTGTATATAAGACATGGCTCAGAACAATATTAGCTGATGGATCAAAAATTACCTTTGGCGTTTTCTCAACGTGTAGATCTCCTCAAAACAGATACTTCAGGGTCGTTAGTCTGTTCTGGATCACTGTCTTCCTCTTGAACTGTCTGCTCATAATAGTGTGTTCCTCTTGAACTTCTCTTCAGTACTCTCTGATCTGGTAAAATCATCTTCACAGGAGTCGTGTCCAGCTCAACATATTCTGGCTCTATTGCGGTCTCATGCTCCTGTCTGACGATCTTTGTACATCTTTTCTTCATGGAACACCACATTCCGACTGCGAATGACTTTGTTATTCTCATAATCCCAAAGCCTATATCCATATTCATCACCACCATATCCAATAAAGACGCACTTCTGGGACTTAGCATCAAGCTTCTTCCTGTCCTCTCTATCAATCAAAGCATATGCAATACAACCAAAAACTTTTAGATATGAATAATTGACTTTTGTACCTGACCACTGCTCTGGGTATTCCTCCATCCAACACACTAGATGGACTCCTATTAATTAAATATACAGCCTGCATCAACTGTAGCAGCCCATAAGTGAAGTGGGAGACCTGATGTAGTCTCATGCATCTTGCACGCTCCAAAATAGTCCGGTTCATCCTCTCAGCTACACCGTTCTCTTGAGGAGTTCTAGGAACCGTCTTCAACCCGTGTATGCCTTCCGGCTTAAGTATTCTGCAAATTCTTTACTCGTGTATTCACCGCCATTATCAGACTTCAGAGTTTTAATCTGATAACCTGTCTCTTTTTCTATCATGGTCTTCCATATTTTGAACACCCGAATACTTCTGATTTTTCTCTGAGAGCATAGACCCAAGTCTTCTCTTGTCGCATCATCAATGAAAGTGACAAAATATCTCTTACCACCATAAGAGAGCTCCTGAGCTGGTCCCCACACGTCAGTATGAACCAACTCTAGCTTTTGCCCTTTATTCTGTCGCCCATTTAATTGAAAACTAACCGCCTTTTGTTTTCCATAAATGCAACTCTCACAGAAATCTAGCTCAACTTTTTGCAAACCTGGAAGCAATTTTCTTGAGTGTAACTGCTTTACACCCTTTTCACCAAGATGTCCAAACGATAATGCCAAAGAGTAGATAAATTACCTGTAGCCACTGTAGTTGCAACTATATCGCTGATATTGTCTCCCTGGAGAAGGTAAAGTGTACCTGTACGCTTTCCCTTTGCTACTACTCTTGCTCCTGATGTTATCTTCCACTCTCCGCAACCAAAGTCGTTACCATGCCTTCTTGATCAAGTTTACTAGTTGAGATCAGATTTTTCTTCAACTCAGGAATATGTCTAGTTTCACGCAAAATTAGTTGCCTTCCACCTGAGATATTACAATCACAGTTCCTTTTCCTACAATCGGACACATATGGCCGTTTCCCACAACCACTTGCCCAAAATCTCCACTGGCATAATCAGCAAATATATCTCTTTGCGAGGTACAATGAAAAGAAGCACCAGAGTCAAGAAACCACTTATCTGTTGTCAAGTCAAACCTGCTGACAAACACAAGTTCTCTAGCAAAGATTCATCACTAACCATATTAGCTCCTTGATTCTCATCTCGCTGCTTCTTTTTGTAGGCTTCACACTGAAATCTACGGTGTCCCATCTGGTGACAGAACCAGCACTCATCTTTGAACCTCTTTCTTCCCCCTTGATTGTGACCTACCACGCCCGTTAAATTTTCCTCTGCTTTTACTTCTCCCACGGTTCTCCACTGCTAATGCCGTTGAAGATGTAGATGCTGAAAATTATCTCCACCTGAGACTTTCCCTCGCATCTCTTCATCCATGATGCTGCTCACAGCATCATCCAGAGTTAAATCATCCTTCATGGTGCTCGAAATTCCTTGCACCGCGGTGTTGTAGCTTTCTGGAAGGCATAAGAACAGTAAAGCTTGCAGTTTCATATCCAGATTTATGCCTGCGGATTCCAACTGACCTGTGACCTGCGTAAAACTGTTAATATGCTCTGCAACAGATCCTCTGTCAGATAACTTCATATTAACTAATTTTTTAAGCAAAAATATCTGATTTGATTGGACGGTTCTCATAGATATTCGTTAAAATATCCATGGCTTCTTTGCAGTCTTTGCTTTCGCGATGTGGTACCCTGTCTTTTTCGTCAAGCCAAGACGAATCGCACCTAATGCCTTTCGATCAAGAATTTTCCATCCCGATTCTGCTGTTGGATCCACTTCCGCGAGTTCGGGTTTCCAACCCTCAAGTGGTGCATAGAGATCTTTCTGATAAAGATAGTCCTCTATTTGGAGTTTCCACCATCCGAAATCCTGTCCATCGAATTTATCGATTCTGATTTTATCTTCTGCCATACTGTTTGCTTTCAATCAAACGTCACCGAAAAACCCTCTATATTTTCGATTAACCAACCCAGGCTCTGATACCAGTTGTTAGGAATCGCACACCAATTCCAGAAAAATAACCCAAGCAAACAATCCACAGTAGCAGATATATCAATAAAAGAACAAAATCAGAAGAACACACCAGAGAATTTGTTATCGAAGTTCACCAAACTTGGGCTACGTCTCCGCGCAGAGGCACTCTGCGAATCCACTAGTCTTCAAGAAAAGTAGGAATACAATTCACGATCTTCTCACAAGATCAGGGCACAAAGAGATTGAGAACACTCAAAAGCCGTCACGGCCTCTCTTTTTCTTTTTCTCTCTATTCGCTAACTTTGCGCTTCTCTTTTCTTGCTCTCGTGACGGCTACAACCTTTTACATCACTAATATAAGAGGTGTATCTTTTAACCTAGAAGCAAAAAAAAAAAGAGAAAGACAAAAAAGCCCTTAATATAATATTTTTGGTTTCACACGCCAGCAGCTAGTTCATGCACATGAATAATTTTGTCCACACTTCAAGCTAATCTTTCAACAAAAAAAAAAGCGCCAGTCATTAGAATCACAATTATTTTCATCTCTCAATGAAACATCTAGATCCAACGAACATAAAAAACACCGTCCTACAGAAGTTCATTACTAGGAATGGAAGCTCCTTCCTTTCGTTGCGCAGCACCTAGGTAAAGACCGACGTTTGAACTCCTCTATCTCCCAGGACCGCTGCAAAGACGAATGAAAATTTCACTAGAACCGTACACCAATTTCATCATAAAATAAAATATCTAGATCCTCCAAACAATCAGAAAAAAAAAAAAAAACTGCAGTTGCACTGAATATTATTAGCTACAAAGCAAATCCATTTTTTTTTCTTCCTTTGACAAAGACCTAAAACAAGTTTTGAAAGAGTTGACACATAATAATGCCCTTACTCTCAAGACCTCTTCAACAACCTTCTTAACTGGTTCTCTGGAACTACGACAATGCACAGTTGAAGGACAGTCATTTTGTTGAAGAGACAGAAAGTAATAGGATACCAAAATGACAATGTAATTGTTGTGTTCATGTCTCAAACAACGGTGACCTGAAAATCTTTAACTCACTACACAAAAGAAACGAAACAATGAAAAAGTAGACCGTGAAGATACCGCCAAGCAATTTTGTTCAACCCCTGATTACCTAAGGGATTTACTTCTGAGAAGATGATCTGTGAACGAAAAGTTGATAGTTTAATGACTCTAGCGATTAAGTGTTAGTACCCATTAATCTACAGCTACAACAAATTATCATTGAATATTGCTCGTAGGAAGAAATTTAGATGCTCTAGAATTCAGGAACCAAATGCGAAGTAGCTATTCTTGACGTATGAATGAAATTGGATCCACTTACCAAGCTTGAGGAGATAATCCCGTTAACAACATTTAAAATCCAACATGTCCGTCACTACAAAAAATAATTTGGAGTATTAGAAGCAAGATCTTGAGAATTCAGGGCATATTCTTTCAAGCTATTTTTAGGGCTATTCTGAAGAAAACAATTGATAGTATTAAATTAACGTATGACGAAGAGAGTTGCTCCTCTTTCTTTGAGCATTTTCTTCATCTTACATTTAAACTGGGGCAATTTTTATGAACAAGACATTAACTTCATCTGTAGGACAAAAATATCTCCACTTTTCAAAGGACCCAAAAAGTTCGCGAACCATTACTTAATTGAGAAAAATGTCCACCATCAAACAAGCTAATGTGGAATTTAATGTGGCCAATGGTGTGGATGAGTACAATAGAAACGTGAGCAAGGCATATGTCAGTAAAGACCAACCAAAGTTTTTTCTCGCTAATACAACATTTTTCAGAATTCTGACTCGATGGCTCATCCATTTTCAATGAAGAGAGAGAATGAGAAAACCCAGATTGAAAAAGTCAGGGTTGTTAACAGAATTATTTTTGCCCCAAACCGAAAATTAATGTTCCAAAGAGAATAGTTCAAGCGAATTCATTAACTTGAATGGATGGAAAACTTAACGGTTGGCTTTTTCATCCCCAAGTAGAAAATCATAGATCTTTTTGGGCCATTTGGCAAGTGGGGATATTTTTGCATCGTGGATATAAGTTCATACAGTGTTTTGGATTTGGCCTTCAAACGAGTAGAACACCCGTGGTAAATTATAGAAATCCTCTTTGTTAACTTGACGATCCTAAAAGTGTTTAAAGAATAAAAATTTGCTCGAGTATACGGCTTTTTGGATGCAAAAGGCTGCACTGTAGTCACTTTGAAATTCTATGCGGTGTTTAAATCAATTGAATGAATTGCCATGTCATAATTAATAGAAAGCAATTACCCGTTAGTTTTCAGGTCGACTCCCTTGATACTCCGTACAGCTTCCTTTCAACAACTACTAATCTTCAACTGCTGGAGGCCTTCTCCTGTCGAAATTTAACAGCATTCTCGAAACCTCTTCAACAACCGACTCAATTACTTCTCCGTGGCTTCAGCAATGCACAGCGAAAGAAAAAGTTTATTTTCGTCAAGCACGCAATAAAAGGATATCAAAATGACAACCTAATTGATTTACAACTTCCCCAGAATTCTGTCGGGCATTGCTCAATACGAAGAAACTCTAAAAAAATTCGTAAACCAATGCGATGCTGCTGCTCTTGATGGAACCGGTGAAATCGGATCTGAATATCTAAAATGATATGTCGGCCACAACAGAGCATGAAAGCAAATCATACACGGGTTCTAAACAAAATCATATTAGATAATATTTCCAAAATCTTCACATATATATATATATATATATATATATATATATTATATATATCGTTTTTTTCAGTTTAAACTTTTTGAATTCTAGTTATTTCCTTAATAAAAATAGACTCATCCAGAGGTGAAAATACCTCATTTATCCCATCTAGCACTTTTGCAGTGCATTTCATGTTCTGTTATGGAGACAATAATTAAGAATTTCACAGCTCCTTTAATTAATGTTATTACACTCAGTAACAACTTTTAATCTCAAACATTACAAAAAAGTTCCATGGATGCTCATGTAAATAAACACTAAACTTGGATGAACTTTTACCCATCTGGTAACAATTTAAATCAATTCACTAGATTAATTTAAATTACACTCTTTCTCCCTTCACCAAAATCTTCTTCGCTCTTTTTGCGTGCCATTTTTTTTAATTTATTATTCTTTAGTAGTATCCTAAACGATAACACTCTGTTTGGAAAGCAAGACTCATAGTGGAAAGAATTATAGGGGAAGCAAAGTTGGAAATGATGGGGTGGTGAACGCAAAACCATTGTTTGGAAGAGGTAGAGAATATCAAGGTACTCATTTGGAAGTGAAGCGACTTCTGCTGAGCCCACTATTTCTTATTTCCAAGTGTACTCTCAAAAGTAATAGAAAGCGACAAATTGAGAAAAATGATATAGCAACGAAATACAATCACGCTTCAGATGTAATAATGCCAATTTCCATTTTTCTCCCATCATCTTTCAAATCCCTACACTGTCTTCACCTCCGTATCCTAAGACTTCCAACCAACAAAGAACGTCTTTTCTTCACCTCAGATTTCTTCACCCACCTAAAGAGCTCTTCCATAGATAGAGGTAAGAATCTACTCGAGTGTGCTTGAGAGCAAAAGTTTACATTGCAATGAATTTGAAATTCTTTGGTGGTATTGTTCGATTGAATGACACATAATCTCATAATTTAGAAGGTAAAATGCAATTAATTAAAAAGCAGCATTACCTGTTAGTTTTCAGGTCGTACCCCTCCATGTCCGCGACATATATAAGAGCCTCTTCCCATTTCTTCACTTCCTCTGTCTCGTCGCCATATCTGGTCCTGTGGTCATTTAGGGCATCTCTGTATAAATTGCTTTCAAGCTTAACATCAGCGTTCTCCACGCCGTAGAAAATGGGCAGGATTATTCTCTTTTCATCTGACTTCTTGCATTCTACCATGTGAGCTAGCTCTCGGAGACACCACTTACTAGAGGCATAGCTCTTAGACAAGATGGGTATGTGGATGCGAGAGTCGTCGATTGCTTGTAGAAGCTCCCGCCATATTGCCCATCATCAAATCTCACTGCCTCATCTTTCCTAAAAACCGGAATTTTATTATGTTGAAGATCACTGTAAAGGATGTCGACGAAGCTAAAACGAGTGTCCCCTACCCTAAAACTCAGGAACACATCATACGGAGGAACTCTGCGAGAAAGCCACGTCGATTCTGGGTCACCCAGCAATTTTTCTAGGATAGTGCAACCACGGTTACCTAACTCCAAGCTTTCTGTGCCCTTGAGACCCTCGATCTTTCTTATATTTGGACAATCTTCTAGTTCAATGTGCTGTAGCTTACCTAATTTTGATAAGTTGGGTAAGCTTTCAATGTTTTTACAATGGGCAATATGGAAGTTCTCCAACGATTGGAGTTCCAACAAATCCTGAATCTCAACCAGACTTTCCAAACCGTTCAGTTCCAAGCACCGAAGATTCTTCAAGAGTGCCAAACCAGATATTTTCTTCAGCAATATACATTTTCTTAGTTCCAATTTTCCCAAATGCGCTAGGTCTTGAGAGACGGAGAAGCATGTCATTGGATATTGAATTAAGGACATTTCCAACAAATTTTTTAAGTTGGAAAAAGGTGGAAGCAGATTAATTTTTTGAAATTTCATGATTGACAAACTAGATGGAAGCGGATGGATCACTGGCTCTTCTGGTGAACCATTCGTCCTAGACTTGTCAGGTTCCTCCATTGGAACGGTTAATATAGATAGCTCTTCTGGCGAATCATCCGTCCAAAAGTCGTCAAGTTCCCCCACTGGAACGGTTAATATAGATAGTTCCAGATGATTTAAATTGACGAGGCTTGAGAGGTTGGGATAAATGGAAAGTGAGGTGCTTGCATGTGAAGGTGTTTCAAACTTGAGGGAAGATCTGGAACTTTTTGTGGGTGACTTGAACACATTTCAAGTTTTTCGAGACAAGAGAGACCACCTAGCACCGTGGGGAAGATAGATACACTAGTATATGACACGTCCAATTCCTTCAGATGGGATAGCTTCCCAATTTGCTCCAGGTTTTCTTCTGTCAGTTCCCAACACTTCTTGGCATGTAATTCTTCAAGCATTTCCACGTCTCCGATAGTACGAGGAAACTTTTTTATCGATGTATAACTTACCCAGATCTTTTTTAGTTCCTTTAGAAATCCAACGGAATCAGGTAGTTCAACTATTCCTGACTTTGATAAATCCAACTCAGCCAACTTTTTCATTTTTCCAATAGAGCATGGAAGCTTCGTTATCTGTGCACACTCGCGCAAAGATAAGCATGTAACATTAACCAACCCTCCAATGCTGTCTGGAAGTTTGCTGATTCCACGGTGCTTGTCCAATTTTAAACTCGACAGAGAATGCAAATTCCCAAATGTCGCCGGAAGCGTGAAGGGTCGATAATGTTGGGGCATGATAATCTCCTTCAAAGATTGCAAAAAACCGAACTCTATAGGCAATTCTCGAAGACCCTTGCATCCTTGATATTGAAAGTTCTAGGCATTCTAGCTTACGAATGGAACCATGAATTGTGGTTAACTTGAAGCATCGAGCAAGAATCAACGTCTTCAAAGACGTGAAGTTGGAGAGGTCAGGTGTCCTTGTTAAGCCTATGCAACCTGTCAGATCTAGAACTTCCAATTTGTCCATCTGCAGAAAAAAGTTGAAGTAGACAACGAAAAAGTGAAGAGAAACATCACCATATATGGTAGCGCTATTAATAGCTAACTATTCATAAGTCAATAATTACAGATAATTCTGGGTAATTTGGACATCGCAAGTTTTTTGGGGATGTTGCCCTAATGAAGTTAGGCCCCTCCTAGAACTCAAATTCATACCGTGGGGATACAAAGAGCCACCTTTTATTTTCCTTTATTTCCAAAATCAGCGGTCTGCATCTTGGGGCAATTCTCCATGCTATCAAAATACAGAAAACTCTAATTCCCTTCCAAATCACCAACTCAACTCTCTCTTAGTCCCTATGGATAATAGTCAGGATATAAAGAATCAGAGATGGAGACAAGGTGCAAGAGGTGAATCATGGCAACTGTTAGTGGGGAGGCCCTTTGACAGGGGAAAGATAAAATAAGGATTCAAATTTTTTAATCGAGCTGAGTTTATTTCGCACAATTTTTGTAGCCCAAAAATTGACTTAAAATTAAATGTTGGAAATGGACAAGGAACTCCATTAAAGTTGTTCTCTACCCTGAACTGAGCAATAAATTTCCCTGACACTTGGTTTGGTACTTTAGTTCTAAACAAGATTCAATGGAAAGCTTGAGCCTTCGCTCATTGACTCGAGTTACGTAAAAAAGTAGAAGTAATGTCAATTTCATTTATTTTATTCATTAGTATTATGAAGTTCAAGCTCGCCCTGACTCAAATCATCAACTGAGCTATAACAAATAAACTCTTCACCCTTTACGCCATTCAAGTGGAGTGTTGCCAATCTCATACTTGATTCCAATTAACTTTTGTATTATTTCACTTGACTCATATCGGAGCAAAATGGCACTTTTAATAGAACAACACCAATTCCAAAGCCTAAGCAACTTTTATGCGGGACATAATTGTGTTTTACTTTGATATATAGAAATACGTTGAATCTTGCTGGCGCAAAATATATTATACAATCTAATGAGTAGGGAAGCGCATGCATCCATTATATCAATAGTATGACGTAATGATATAAAGAAGTGAAATATATATCCACCTTCCATCATCGCAAATGAGGTAATGACTAAGAAAAGTATATAAAGTAAGGCATTTCATACCTTCATTTGTCTCCAACCCTCCCAGCCATCTTCAATATTGCTATTTGAAAGGTTGAGGACAAGCAATCTACTAAAGTGAAAGTTTTTGCTTCGAAAGTCATTTGCAATGTCTGCCACGAAAGCCATCTTAGCATCAAAAGACGATTCTTGAAGTCGCCAGAAAAATCCAAGCCTTTCGCTCGAAGGAACCTCAGTTTGGGTAAATCAGCTAATTCTTCATCTGCCAAGTTGTGGCCATTGCCACTGGAAATGAGGCTTATGGCTTCGACATCTTTCTTTTTCTGCAACAGAGACTGAAGATTAATTGAGTTCACAACACGTAGCCCTCTTACAGGACTATAAAGAAAAGACGCATATGAACATCGGTATGACAATTTTTCCATTAGGGAAGCTGCGATGGCGCACGCCTTTTCCCAGCAAGTAGAATCCTATGTTTTCATTCGCATCATTAACAAAACTTTTCAGCTTCCAAATCATTTCTCCATTTCCTGTTTTCTATTTTTCAAGAAATATAATTATCATATCAATTCCAATCAGCCTATTTTTCTATTTTCGCTGTAACTGTGTCTGAAAGTAATAATTCCAACCGGATAGCACGCGAAAGGGTGCTTTATAGTTTCAGAATTGTCAGAATACGATTTTCCATTCTACAGAACCTAGAAAACAAAGCTAACTATTAGGCAATCTATTTAGTCTCGCTTCACCAATATACACTACATTTTGACCCAAACGTTTTGAGGGAGAGCTGTCACTCTCATAGGACAAACGGTAAGTTAAACAAAGCTAACAATTAAATGAAAGAAAAAATTCAACAAGTTTCTCCATTCCAAAAAAAAAAATTATGCCATAATCTTGCATTTACCTCTTTTTCCTTCAGTAGTTCTACAACAGCATCGTTTTCCCAGACCCTACTAAATTTGGGAGTATGTTCTTTAAGGACGATATACCTCCCCAAATCTCGAACTTGGTCATGCATCCAAAGCTTTTTACCAATAATTTTAATCAAGGACCGCTGCTCGAGGACACGAAGCGAAAGGATAGGACAGTACCCACAGGCATCCCACATGATCGTTGGATATGTTTGGTCCTCGTTGGTGAAAAAGCAAGCAATATCCAAAAATACACCTTTTTCCTTTTCCCCCAATCCCTCATAACTGACCATCAATACTTTCCAGATTTCGCCAAAGTCATATCCATCTAATTTCTGCAATATCTCTCTCAATATCTTTTCTAGAAATTGAGGGGACGTCAGGTCAAAGTCCAGGTCAGAAATATAAGAACCTATCACTCGGATGGACAAAGGAAGCCTCCCCACCGCAAGGACAATTTTCTCAGCAAAAGGTTTATGTCCTTCTACGGTAGAGACTCTTTTGAACGCGTGCTTACAGAAGAGCTCAGAACCACGATCGAGTGCCATTCTTCCAACTTCATAAGGGAAAATTCTCACAGATTGATTTAGCACCTCTTCACTGGATAATTCCTTCAGAGTCGTCAACAATTCTCTCCTTCTAGTCGTGAAGATGATTCTACTGCCCGGACCGAACCAATTATATTTTCCGGCTAGCTTTTTGAGTTGCTCTATGTTGTCCAGATCATCAAGTATGATGAGTACTTTTTTCTTGCTAAATACACCTTTGATCCTCGTGATCCCACCACTTACATCTTTAATTTGGTCAATAATCCTCGGACCGACAAAACCTGATAAGAGCTTTTTCTGTAAGTTTAAAAGACCATCATTAGTGTGTGGTGATACTCGAACGTCAAGGAAACAAGAGCCCGCAAAGTGAATAAGTAGTCTGCCGTACACAACTTTGGCAAGAGTTGTTTTTTCAATGCCACCCACACCATGGATGCAAAGGTAACATACACCATCAGAGCCAAGATCCAACAATTTCATGATGGCTTGCACCTGATCAATATCTTCAACCAAATTTTCAGTCTCAATCTCGGGTCCTGTGTTAAGCTTACCGGAAATCATTCCAACAAACGAGGCAATTTCTTCTCCTTGGCTGCAGCAAAGCATGAAAATGTCGTTTCAGTCAAAGTCATGATAGACTACGGACTCCAGGAAACATGTAGATACATAATTCAGCTATTTCAACAACTTGAACCAATGGAAATTAAGCATTATAATCAGTTGAACTGAAACTTTTGCAGACGTGGTTTGCAACAATTGACCAAGAGAAAAAGTGTCAGGAAAATTCCCCTTTGCCGATAAGATCCCACCCTTTTTATTCATGCAACCTCGACAAGAGCCTTCTTCCACCGCTTCACCTCATCAGGGCCAACACTCTTCTTGTCCGTAGATAACCGCTTTTCCGTACAAATTGGTCTTGAGCTTAACATTACTTTCCGTACAAAACATAAATATTCTTGGCCTTCCACATGTATGGGTTCAATTTTTCGTATTATAATTTCATTTCCCTAAAATTGTAGTTCCAATACATCATAACTAAGAAATTCTGCAAAATCTTTTAGGCGTCCATTTTTCAGATACATGCATAGCGGTTGCACTTTTGTGATATTAATTATGCATTTTTTTCAGAAAAAAAATTCTGATCATGTCTTTGTCTAATTTTAAAATTGAAATGCTCCTGTTGATTCGACAAATTAACACGAGATTGTTAGCGTACAAAATTTTGTAATTACCGTGGGAGCGGAAACATTCGTCAAAACTCATGGTTTACACCATACTTATTGTGATAATATGGGTAACTAGAAAGATTGATTACCCAAAATATATGATCAAGCAAAAAGTTGGGATACCTTTCGCCCAGTTATCCATTAAAAGTAATACCCATATGAAGTTGAGGAGCAATTTACCGTTTGCCTTGAAGTTCCCGTCCAATTTTCCCTCCAGCCGTTTTAAGGGCACTTTTCCACCGCTCCAGTTGATCGGAGCCAAACTTCTCCTTGTGCTTGTTTATGGCGTTCTTGTACAAATCGGTTTTGAGCTTCACGTCATCAGCCTTCACATCGTAGAAAATGGGGATGATCTCCTTCTTCCCATTTGATTTTGAATGGTGTTCTACCATGCGTTCTACCTCACGGAGACACCATACACTTGAGGCAAAGTTAGGAGAGAAGATGGGAATGTAAATCCGAGAGTTATTCACTGCCGTCAAAACTTCGCAGATTTCTTTACCATCTTCGAGTTCCTCGCTGTCAAGGAAAACCCGGATTCCTGCATCTTCCATGCTCCGGTGAAGGAAATAAGTGAAGTTTAGGCGGGTGTCGCTTCCCCTGAAACTCAAAAACACATCGTACTTCTCTCTGGATGCATAATCCGTTCTCGAGGTTGACTCCGAGTCCCTCCTTAAGTCCTCTTTCTCTTCTCCAGACCCTTCCTCCGTCCTCGAGGTTGACTCCGCCTCCCTCCTTAGTGCCCCGTTCTCTTCTCCAGATGCATCTTCCTTTCTCAAGTTCGACTCCGAGTCCCTCCTTCTCTGCCATGTCGTGAGTTGTCTGAAAACCCTGCCAAAAATAACAAACTTTTACCCTGATCAAGACATAAAACAGAAACGTAACAAAAAAAAAGAAGGCCGAACTGCATCAAACATGTAAAGGAGCAGAGTTCATTTCCTCTTTTTCGTTTTTGGGTGCGTTATCTGTAAACAAGGGCTCGAAGAGAAGTCGAATTAGAGCACTTACAGTCCTACGGTCAAAGCAAGGACGACGATTCGAGTCAGACATCCGTTTAAGTCCATCTCAGCTGTATTCACCCACAGAAGAGAACCACGCTTCTGTAAAAGGAGCTAATTGAGAGGGTTCAGTGAACGAAGATCGACTCAAACTTCTCAAGGTGAAGAGAAGGAGGGAAAAGTCAAGGCAAGGAGGAAGAAGGCTAGTTTCTGAGAAAGAGAGGACCGGCAGTAAAATTCTTTTTTGCTTTAAAGAAAATCCTTCACTTTCGGTCCACCTTCTCTTTTGAAAATCCCAAAAGCTGGTTTCATAAATCAAAAGTAGAAAGAAAAAGTAAAAGCAATGTCATTTCATTTGCTTTACAGTTAGTTAATGCAATAGTAAACTTGTGCTTATTTACACCTTTCAAAGTTGAGCAAATAATCAATCTCAAACTTGACTGATCTAAGCTCCTAAAAAAGATTCTTGAAGTCGCCCATCATAAAGATTAGACTTTTTCGATCGAAGGAACCTCAGACAAGTTAATTCTTCTCGTTGGAAGTGGTAGCCATCGAACATTAGGCTTAGCGCTTCGACATCTTCATTTCTCTTAGAAATTATAGGCCATTTTTGGTTTCTGATTTTCAGGAAATATAACTTTATTATCAAAACGTGGGGTTGAAAATAACCTTAAAATTCTTCATAAAGCTATGAAGGAGGCTTTGCTAGCTCAATGACCACTAAGGGTGCATTTGTTTTACAAAAAATTCCATGAAGAATGAAAATGATTTCCGATAAATCATTTTTCAGGAAACAGTGTATTTTTTTTTGTTTGGTAATATGTAATCGAAATTATTTTCTAGTGTTGGCTCTTATTTGGAAAATAATTTCAATTTCATGCCTTTATCTTATCCCAAAAGAAAATTTCGTATTTCGTATTTCTTTTTGTCGTTTTGTTCTACATTGTCGATTGTCGAGACACGGTGAGTCTCGACCTCATTGGTGAGTTTGAGCTCACCAAATCTGTTGAGGCTCAGCCTTGCTCAAGACTAGTGAGGCTTGAGCTACCCTCGGCAAAAGCACAAGCTAGTGAGGCTCAAGCTTGCCTGCCTCAAGTGAGCTCATTATGAGGTTGAGCCTCGCCGGCCCGTGCCTGTGGTTGGTCACTAGTTGTCTCTGAGGCCTAATGTTCGGCTGAGGGAGAGAAAAATAAAAAGGAATATAAAAAAAGGAAAAAGAAAATGAAAAGAGAAAAGAAAAAAATAACAAAATATTAAAATATTAGATGTGAGCAATTTTGAAAAGCGTTTTCACCTTTTCATATTGAGAAATTCAATTTTTTAATTTTATAAATGAATATTTTTTTTGGACCGAAAAGTCTTTTTGAATTGACTTATCATTTCGGCGAACCAAACATATGAAAGTTTAAGAAAAAAAATTTCCAAAAAACACTTTTTCTCAAACACACGCATCACAGATTAATAACTTACTTTTAATGATAATACATCAAACAATGAAGTACACGAGGCAGTGAGCGACACTGAACCTCAATCACTAGCATAAAGCATAATAAAATTAAAGCCACAAGGATCAAAAGAAGAAAGTGACAAGACAAAGATGAATTATCGGTGAAAGAGAGACATGACCTATCGATAGCTGATTAATCAAAGTCACAAAATATCCGTGCCCAGCCCTGAATTCGTGTCATCATAATTTGGGCAGGAATTTATCAATCGTGTCACGTTTAATTGCTGGGATAATTTTGAGCAGAAAATTAGCGATGGCGTCAGGCATTATTGTTTACATAATTATCCAAAAGATCTTACAGTTATTATAAAATGACTAATTCAGTTTTAAACTTTTCGATTATGCCAATTTAACTCTAAATTTTTTGAAAGGTTAACACTTTAATCCTAAACTTATTATTTTGATAATTACCCAGAAGTACTAAATTGACAAATCGATAAAAGTTTTCGAACTAAATTGACGCAATTAAAAATTTATAGTTGAATTGATCGTCAAGGAATATGTTTGCTCCTTGATTGCTTCTCTGAGGGAAGGATGGAGCTTGACATCAGAAAAGAATACTAACATTTCCTTGACGGTGTTGTCTAGCATGCGAACTCTGCAAATAAGAATCTCAATTTGAGAGTCGCGACAACACTTGAACACTGTTTTTTCTATTCTCTCTTCTTCTTCTTCTGCTTCTTCTTTTCAAATTTCAAAAAAGCTGATAGTCAATCTCTGGTTCACGCAATCAGTTCACGGGATTCTCCACACGATTTTTTTTTCTTTTTTTCCTTTTTTTTTCTAAAACTCCACGGAATTCTTTTCATTTAGCAAGATTTGGCCCTACCCCCGAAATTTTGTGATTTCTCTTAAATAATTCCCAGTCTTGTGATTTTGCAATTTACACCCCCACCCTCTTCTAGTCCATTCTTGTGCTGACCAGGCTTTTAGTTTCTCTTAAATTATCAACAATCCTAGTCGATAGTCTTCATATTGAAATGATCCACTGCAGCAAATTGTGACCAAAATCAACCTTGATCTGAATGAACAATGATTATTTAGAACTTGTGGTTGGAATCAAGAATTGCTCATTAAGATCGTATGTATCATTGGTGATATAACCAGATGCTCTCGCATTAGTTTCTCAATCCCCAATTAAAATCACTAACTGATATCATGTTTAGTTCTCACAATTTCTAGTGAAATAATATCATACATGTTATGTTTCTTTTTTGACTATCTCAAACACAAACATATTCCCTATTGTTCAAATTGGATTTTGAACACAATATCATTTGGGTTCATTAAAGATACATTTTCAACAATATTGAGACTTGTACTAGAGAAAGTTCACTTCAACATTCAATGTTAGCGATATTAGAATGTTTACTTGATCAAGATCATACATATATGTTCTTTGGTAATGCATCCTTGATTGATTATATTTGATGTTATGTTTATCTTATTATCTTAGGTAGTCATGTAGTAAAGCATATAAATGAGCTCCATATACTCTTTCTAGTCGAATCGAAATATACAAGAATTCCTTTGCATTATTTTAACTTTCAAGAAGTCATAGTTTGTGATGTAATCAATTTATCAAATAGATTGGCTGGTTACAATTAGGGGTGTCAATGGGCCGGGTCGGGCCGGGTCTCAAATAGGCCCGACCCGGCCCGAAACCAAGCAGTGCCAAGCTTGGCCCGGCCCGGGCCGGCCCGATACCCGAATACGTCCAAGATGTTCGGGTCGGGCCGGGCTGGGTCGGGCCGGCCCGATACTTGAAAGACGTGAGTTTGAATGGTCTAAAGGGCGTCGACGCGTCATGGCTCCGATCGCCTGGTTAAAGGACACGGGCAAGAAGCGGAGGGAAATGTTGCCGAAGACGACCGACACGCAGAACACGAGGCTGAGGGCCGCGATTTTGAAGAACTGGACCCTGGATCGAATGGTCTGCATAGGGACCATCTTCATCCACGCGATAGCGATGTAGCTGAGCAAGGAGCAAGCGGTCATGTGGCACATGGTGAGGAAGATCGGGTACTTGAACCCATAATTGCAGAGCAGATACTTGTTGAGCAGGAGGACGCCGATGTTGGACGAGTACCATGAGGTGACGAGCCCGATCGTGAAGAATCGGCTGGTGGATTTCATCGTGCGGAGGAGGACGTCGTCGTTGTCGGAGAAAATCGACTAATCGTCGGAGGTCTGGGGTTTGGATGAGGTCGAGCACTACGCCTCGATTCACCACGCGAATGATGGAGTCTCCTCCAGCGGCGAAGAAGAGGCCGAGCCCCGCCGTGAGCCACAGCAACAGCACCAGCACCAAGTTCTTCCGATGCTTTAAACCGGCCGTCGTCGACGACGGTGTCGACGAAGGGAAGCGGGGTTTGGACGGGCCGTTGTTCGCGTATGTGGTGGTGGAGGAAAACGATGGCCATGCTTTGCAGAAGATTACGCCGGCGGATGAAGGGGACGACGGGTCGGATGATCGCGGGAAGAAGAAGAAGAAGAAGGGTTTGAGATTGTTCTCGCGTGCTTCCACGGCCGTGTTCTTCGAGGCATCTGCTGATACTGTTCTGAAACAGTACCGAGGCCCGGCCCGAAAATTCCCTAAATTTTCGGGCCGGGTCGGATCGGGCCGGGTCGGGTCGGGCCGGCGTGGGCTTTTTTGACAGCCCTAGTTACAATAAAATTAAAATTGTATGCATGCCTAAAATGCTTAAGGTAAAATACCAAAAATATCCATGAGCTTTCATCCTGGTACGATAAACATATCTATACCTTTTAAACTACAAGCTTCATACCCAATTGAGCAGTATTGCACATTTAGCTACAGTTTTATTATTTCTCTTTCCCAACAGACCCTACCTTTCTCGCCCACACACCAAACACAAATCCTAACCACAAAAATTAAACGGTAATCACCTAGACTCAGCTACCACAGATCACGTGCACCACCGCGACCATCCAAATGTTCGGCCCACCGTCACCAACGCCCCATTGTTGACACCTAAACTTTACACTCAAGCCCATCTCTAGAGACATGATAGCGTATGAATGTCCATATTTCAATTTACATAGCTCGTCCATATGTTCCACAACGAGCGGGGATCGAATCTACCAATAATTGTGCAATTCGACTCCCTGATAAACAATGCCGACATTTCATCTTTCTGCAATTATTGTCCCTACAGGTAATCTTCTGAAATTTTGAACTAGAGACGTCATAGCAAATGCACCTTGAATTATCAATGGCTGATTTAATGATACCGATTCCTATCATCGCAAAATATTTGTGCCCAACCCTGAATTCGTCATTAGAAGTATCAAATGAGTGAGTCGGGTTGGGTTTGGGTTGAAGCAAATATGGTGTAATCCATATTGACCTATTTAACTCGTTTTGACCCGTTTTCATGTAGTACAAATCTAACGACTCACACCTAACACAACCAATACCTGATCCATACTTGACTCGATTCGTATTTTCATATTTAATTCAATTTAGCAAAACTTGTGAATTATTAAACAATTATATTACCAAAACATTGTGGACAATTTCTATAATTAAAAAAATAAAAAATCGATTTTTTTTTATTTTTTTTGTTTATTTTTATTTTTATGTTTTCCTTTTCCTTTTCTTTTTTTTTTGTTCTTCTTTTTTTGGTCAAAGTTCGAGATAGGTCATGTAAACCGGGTTGAGCGATGACACGGTAAGGGTTGTGAAACCCTCACCAATCGACGGCTCTCGCCGTCCCAAGTGAGGGCTTGCTGGCGACCCGGCAGACCCATCAAGAAAAAAAAATAAAAAAATCAATTTTTTTTATGACTCACTTAAGTTAGTTAGCTAATCCATTTATTAGGAGTGAGTATGGTTCTAGAATAGAACTTGGAATCGAAAAATTGAACCACTAATTCTAGGTTCCAATGAGCTAGGATCCAGTTCTTGATTCCATTTTTTTTTTTTGGGAACTGCCAGTTCCAATTCCCGATTCCCAAATCTAAGTTTTTGATGATTCGGTCAAGACATGATGTTGGTGCCCCCCTGAGGAGCTTTGTTGGTGATTATCCAACTTCAGCTTTTTTATATAGATATTTGAGAGGACTTAGGTTGAATGGTTGGTTTTGAAATGAACGGATCTTGTTGCAATCTTCATCCTAGTAATTTGTCTCTGATACCCATCTTATGATAGTATTTGTATCTTTTGTGCCAGGAACTCCATTTTGCCCATCCTTTCTATTAGACGAAAGTAAGTGATTGAACAACAAATAGATAGAATAAGAAAATAAATCGAACACCAAAATACGTGTCCAGTCCTAGAGACCTACATAACGAATTCCACTATAGAACAAGCGATATACGGAAATTACTAATCGTACTTGAGTCATTCAAACACTTTTAGTATTTCCCAATACTAATTCCATCAAATAACGCATATAGTATTTAGTCCATAATTTTTTGTGAAATAATCTCTCAATCTCACGAAAGAATTATACAAATCTAATGGTAATATTTAATCGGCTTCAACACTTTGCATTTTTGATGTAATTTCGTGAAGCAAGATCCACGTCAAGCGCTCGGTTAGAACTGCACTTCACGACTTTACTTCCTTTCTGACATGGACGGCACGAAGACCTTGGCTATCAATGGACGTCACCCACAAACAGACCACCCATGGCACTCGGGCAAAGAATATTTATGCATAAGAAAACCGTGTTGACCACGTCAACTCCGAAAGTCCACTTTGGACTTTCCCATGTCAGCCGAGCAGCTCCAACACACAATAGGAATGTTAGATTCCGAAAATTTGTTCTCATATTTCTTCTCCTTTTTATGCTTATCTTCGCTTTGTCGATTCCAATAACTCAAGGATAAAATAATGAGGATTTCAAAATAAATTTCATCCAATACAAAATAATAATATCCAACTTGAAATATTCAAATTTTTGATTCGGGCTTAAATTCGAGACATATTTTCAATACTTTTTTTTATCATTAGATTTGATTATAACTCGTCATTTTCCTGCTAAGCAATTTCATCATGCATTTCTATGTTCTAGCCCTGTTCGTAAAATTGATACTACTTCTCATCTCATCTCAAAACTATATATTTTTCCACTTTTTGTAAATGTATTGAACACTACGTTTCTGGTTTTAAATTGAGTGCCTCCGTTCTGTCAGTTCAATATATAAATTCTCTTGATTTCCTGTATCATTTTTCTCCTCCCCGAATAAATTGCTGTTAGTTTGGCTGCGTCTTTGGATGTTTCTTGCACTAGAGTAATGCATGATCAGGGCTTATGATCCATTCTCTTCATCTTCACTTTTTCTAGTTTGATGCGATGGGAGCTGTATTGGAAGGTTCCTAGATGCCTTGAAATGGGGCCCTGGAACCTGTGATAGATAGGTTCCAAATTTTAAGAAATGTAGGGTAAGTTTTAGATTCCAAAAAATGAGAAACATGTTCTAGTGGGTAGGTTCTAAGTTCTACTTGGAACCTATAAGAAATTTGAAACTGCTCATCTCTATCATTTATGACCTATTAAATTATAAAGTGACTCATTTATGACTCACTCTTAAATAGGGGTTAGAATATGGATTCTTGATTCATTTTGCCACGTCTATTAGTTGTCATAATTTGGAAATTGTATCAATCGTGTCATGCTTGATTGATACTGAAAGGGAAGGAGGGAGCGCACCTAGAAAAGAATAATACTATTATCTCGTTAGTGATGTCTAGAATGTCAAGACATCCAAAGTAACAAAAAATGAAGTAAAGACCCGGATTAGTGAGCCATCATCTCTCTTCCACCAGATTTAACCAAGAAAATAAAGCCAGCCATCGGTCAATCTCTTTTGGCTCTCTACACAAACTTTTGAGACCTTTGACTTGAAGGCTTGACTGAGAGATCTCAACACATGCAATTATTGGTGAAAGAACACCCTTTATTCTGAAATCCAAGAGATTGCTAATATCATCCACTCCACACGATTCTTTTCTTTGTTTTTTTTTTTTAATCTTCTTCTTATGTTTTTGCTAAAACTCTTCGCTGTTCTTTCCATATGCAAGATTTGACCCCACTCCCAAAATTTTCCGATTTCTCTTCATAGATTTCTAGTATTGTTTTTTTTCCCCCAATTTACAGCCCAACCGCTTCCAGTCCATTCTTGTGACGATTATGATTTTGTTTCCTCTTTACACAAGTAAAAAGTCGGGCGCTAATTCACTTGGACCGAATTTTCTTTTTCACCTTAAATGTTTTCCACAACTGATCTTTTGTCTAAGCTTTGGAATTTTGATACTATTTGAATTTGGGTAGTATCAAACATCCACATTTATTACTAACCGCTGGTCGCAACCCTCAGCATGGCCAAGAGCCCTTGGCCAGCTCAAACCTGGGTGAGGGCTCGTAGGCCCTTAACCAGTGGCCAATGGAGGTTGGCGAGCCTCGATCGGTGGCTAGCGACCTCCTGCTGGCGTTAGCCACAAAAAAAGAAAAGGAAAAGAGACAAAAAAATTAATAAAAATTAAAAGATAAAAATAAAATAAAGAAATTGACATCAGAGAGATGGCTATTCCACATACTGGGGGATCCCATTTGTTTCACGATTTTTTTTAAATGATCATTGGTGCCGTTTAAAAAAATGAATAAACGGAAAATATTTTTATCATCAACAAAAATGTTAAGAAATAATTGGTTGTTAGTATGAAAATATTTTGTATTGACTAATTAGTTCAAGTGATAGAACTCTTCAATCTTGGGAAAATATTTTTTAATCATTTATTTTTCGCCGAACAAACTGTACCTAAGTTGTTCTTCTCTTTCTATACACAGTCACATGCACATAGAGAATATAGAGAGAGATTTTACAATTTATTGGTATTGTGTATAGTTCACTCCATTATGTAATGATTCAACTATTTCGTAATAGAGTAATTTTGCTTAATATTCTGTAGATTTACACATACCACAACACTTGTTCATATTTGCTTGTATAGATGTGAAAAGATAAAATTTGCTCTTTCTAATATCGATAAAAAAGATAAACCAAAAGAAAATCGTGTTTACGTGTGAAAACGGAACAAGAGGAATGTGCACGACCTACCTTTTGTGCATAGCCAATCAACTTAATCCTCTCTTCTTTCCCTTTTATATTTCATTTAGTCGAATGATTCTTGGCAAAGCATTGTCCATTTGTCCCTACTTCTTTTCACACTTTAGGAAAAATTAATGAAGAAAATTTTAATTTTTTCAACTATTAAATGAATATCTTTTTTTAAACAATTTTTTTAAAAATCATCTAGGCACTCAAACCCAATTCCACGCCTCATCTAGGCACTCAACCACAGAATCAAATTTTAAAATCATAGGGCCAAAAATCAAAGGCAACGCCCAACGAAAACTCGCCATAAATTGCCATTTATAAAAAGAGACAGCTCAGGTCTAATCCAAGACCATAAAATCAGAATATCACATAAAATAGTCAATCAATGGTTCGCCACAATGGCCAAATTATAAAGCAAACGAGTCCAATCTAAGACAATCAATGCAAATACATTTGCATGCACGCTCAATCTTGAGCCTTAGATTAGTAGCCAATTTGACCCGCGTCACATAGGCGCCTCAGGTCCGACCTGTATCGTGGACGCCTCAGGTCCGAGCCTCAACTCGCGTGTGAGACGTTTCAGATTGGCACCTTATCGCTCAAGTTACCCCGCGTCAAGCGCATTAGGGTGCACCGTGCCTCGACCCGTGTCATATAGGCACCTTAGGTCAGCACACTTATCTCTCTAATTCTCCATGTCATATAGGCACCTCAGGGCCATTCTCGACCCGTGTCATATAGGCACCCCAGGTCGGTACACTTATCTCTCCAATTTCCCGTGTCATATAGACACCTCAGGGCCATCCTCCATGGCTACGTTTCACACGCGAAATCCATCGCTTTAGCCCTTCAGTCTAATAAAATCCTTTAAATTTATTTGGACAAAAATCATCGGTCAAGTTCGTTATGCCACATTTCAAATACGAGTCCAAATATTCAATCCACATATCCGGCCAAATGGCCAAACCAATCAACTCATTTTACGAACTCAAATGATCGCACTCGCCTTTCAAGCAATAAAATTCTTTAAATTCATTTGGATAGAAATCATCGACCAAGTACGTTGGGCCACATTTCAAATACGAGTCCAAATATTCAATTAGGCATATGAAACAATGCCAATTTCAATTGGGCAAAAACCTTAACCAAGTACGTTAGGCCACAACTTAAAACACGTGTCCAAATATTTCAATTCACATGGCCGACGTAATGGCCAAGCAAATCAATCTCTTTCGCGCGCCCAATTTTATTAAAAATGCCAATTTCTGACGCGGGACCCAAAATGACCCAAATAATTAATTTCAAGTATGTTCGGGTAATCCTCAAATATTATTTCAAATATAAACACGGCCCTCAAATATTTGAAATAGTGACATAAAATATTATTCGGGCCCGGTTTTGCATAAAATGCTCTAAAATATATTTTTTCGGTATTCAAACTGCACGGGACCCATAAACTTGTCATTTTCAAATCAAAATTAAATTGGACAGCACATGACCAGTATTTGGAGGTTCGTGAACAGTGATTTCAAAACGCTATTTGGCTCGTTTTTGCTCTAAATCTCCCAAAAATCTATATATTTAGTCAAGACAGCAACATACCAAGCCCAAATATTATACTACAGCCACGCCACAGAATCGATTTGCTTAAATATGCTAATTCCGGCAATTTTTCCTAAAACGATTTACCTCGAATCGGACCCTAGAGCTAGTCCACAGCATGTACAATATTATAATTGAAAAATAGATATATAACTTACTAATCGAGGCTGAAATAGAGCTGAAAAAGCGGTGAAAGCGGCAGCACACGGCGGCGATCAAAAGTGCACGACAAATTTCGATGGATTTCATCCAAACCGGGGCCGATCAAGGGCTAAACGGGGTGGTTCTCAGGTTGAAAATCAATATTTTCACATGAAAATGAGTTTTAGGAGTCGCTGGGGTCAACATATATCAACATGAGCCCTAGATCAAATTCAGGTAGCAAAAATTAAATCGTCGATCGAAACGGCGAAGTAGATTTAGAAGGTCAAACGACTTCGGATTGAAGTGATTCAAAGTTTTATGAATTCACCTCGGATAGGAGTACATCATATCTAAAAATCATGAAAATCCAATAGTCGGATTTCCGTCGACGGCCAATTGAAGTTGATGGCAGAAAACTGGAACCAGTAGGGAGAGAGAGAAAATCTGAAAAATTTAGAGAGAGAGAGGAGAGAGATTCTGCTGGTGAGAGAGAGAAAAAGAGAAGAGAGAGAGTAAATATTATCCATATGGTCCATTATTGAGATTACTATTCACTGAAAGCGACTTAAAGCTGAACGAATCGACTGATTTTTGGACTATCAGTGAATAAATTTTCTAGCCTTGCTAAATTACTAACACTCTCTAGCCATGGATTCTAGCATAAGACGGGGGCAAGATGACAATTTTCAATTTTGCCATTTTCTCTAGGCATTCCAATGCGACGCTGTCAATTCACGCCTTTCGAGGTAACATCCGATTTCAACCTCTGTAACACTCATGAGAGTCGATTGTCCTATTTTGAAATTCAATTCGTGGCCTCATTCATAGGACGACAGTTTTAAATAAATTTTCAAACTAACGAGTGGCTTTTAGGAGTCACGCGTATCGACCATTTGATCGACGTGCTTATATTTCTAGTTAGCCTTTCCCCTTTAGTTAGTCATCTCAGAGTGGCCAGCTCCAAGTGAGATTCGTTTATAGTGCCTCCATGAAATAACCATTTTGTATTCAAATTCCGGAAAAAGGGATCGAAACTCAGGATGTCACAATTCTTTCCCCCTTACAAAAATTTCATCCTCGATATTGGCCTTTTCTTCCTTTCCATCAATGCAATACTGTCATAGCCGTCACCTCTTTCAACCGTGTAGCCCCATCGCGCCTTTGTTGCACACCTCGATCATTCATTTTCCTTAATCGTCACATCCCGCAATTTTAACTTTTCAAAGGGATTCTTTTCGACCCCAATATTCGTAGTCCCCATTGGCAATGCCAGCTAGTAGTTATTAAAACTTCCTATGCCTAAGTCTAGTTCGGGTCTCACTTTTGTCTATCCACACGGTATCTTTTATGCCCATCTCACTTTACTAAGCGGAGTGTCCATTATCACATAGGACATACTGCATTTCAACCCTTCCTTTATGCCATTTCGCTTGCCATGCCTGGGATCGTATTGGTTACAGTCTTTCAAGTAAGGGAAAATTTTCACTCCACACCACGTCATTACAAGACCACTCACCGACCTGCTCGTGTGGGTCTCATCACAAACCCACTCTGATCACACAACAGGGTCCTCTCTGATCACGACGGAGGCATATAACGAACACTCGACTTTCACCAACATCTCCAAGACACTTTGGCACTTCTCATTCAGGGCATCTCACTATGCGACTCAATTCTTGGGCGGTATCTACTCTTCGCTTTTCTCAAATAGCTAATTTCGTTTCATGATATTCTGCAAACCATTTTGGTTCAAGGCACTATCTTCTCTTCCAAAACTTGTCCTTCTCAATCCTACTTGTATACCAATTCTCTCATATGCGGGACTTCGTTATTCACTTTAACAGCTCCATGATCGAGAGTAACCTTAGGCTTGCATTTTCTTAGCCAAAGGCACCAACCAACTACCAAATTAATTTCGGTCCTGTTATACTCCTTTCGCCAACTTGATCCTCTGTTGACGTCTGTTATGATGCACGCCACATTAAGTGGAACTACCTTTCTCATCCCGCAATTGTAATCCTCAATTCATGTAGTCATCAATTAATGCTTACAGATTTATTTGGTCACAACTTAATTTGCACCCATTCCATTATATAGGAGTGCTTCAAGTTCAGTCCCCATTATCGTCAATCCACCCGGTGTCGCTTGGGGATGAACGTTCATTTCATTTTCCTTAAACAGTCCGCTTCTCGTCACTAAGAATTCCTCCACTTAAACGTCCAATCACCATAAACGACCGACATCTCAAAGTTAAGTACTTGAAATCTATGTAGAGTACTTTTCTTGGTCGTTATTCATATCGGATCACCATTCTTATATTGGGTTGAGCCTTCATTCAACGTCGGTGCTTTAATCACCATACTCAAGTGCTATTCGCGTCCAACAACCCATAATCGTCGCTTGCCCACTTGTAAATCACGTATCTCATGGGTCCTTGTTATACTAACGTCTATATACTATGGACGACCATCATTTCTAAGATTAAATACTTAAACTTCAAGTTAATGTAACACTTCCCTTGTTGCCATTCATAACAAGTCAAGTCATGTAATTCCATCGGCTCATATTCCAGCGTTACCATCTGCCTCATTGTGAGTGTCTTCCAATCATCCAGAACTCTTAATAAAGATCCCATCTAACCATCAAAGTCTGACACAATTCAAGCTTATAGACTTCTAACATCGAGCCCTCACAATTTCATATCCACAATCTGTTTCTCATGGCTATCCATCAGAACTCTCGATTCAAGCCTGTCGATATGTCGTCGTCACAATTCTTTATACCCTTTCGTTTTCAAGTCAATCCTTACACTTTAGGTTTTTTCAAATCTGTCAAAGGCCATTATGACTCGAGGTCACTTATCGATGTTCAATCTGTGTACTCCACTTCTGGTCATTATTTAATTTACCTCAAAGTCGTCCTCGGAGAATCCGAA
>JAGVVM010004259.1:0-13301 GCA_019149425.1 Psidium friedrichsthalianum
TTAGAAATTATGTGTTCAGTTGGCAACGTCATATATTCTCAAAAGGGAGAAGCAAACTGAGATAGTTAGCTTCCTATGAAATTAGCCACACAACCAGAACGATCTAGCAACAAAAAAGGTCACTAAAATCTCATCCTCAGTTTTCTTTCTGGACATGATTTCTTCTACAACCAGCATAATAGAGCTTGTTGCTAAGAAAACAACAGTGCTAACATCAGATACTGCAAAGCATATGCAACCCGAATTTTCCTGAGAGGAAAAGATTACGTTCACTCTTTGAATCCTTGCATGCTCTCTGGTTTCAAACTGTTTGGATGGTAATTGCAGTCATTCGTTTGCTCTGGGAAGACCCCTTAGCATTAAGGCAGCCTTTGAAGACTACCAAAAGCACCCTCACCGAGAATTGTATCAGATCTGAAGCTTCTTGTTGCAAATGTTTACTTCTGCAAAACTAAAGATCTGACTTCTGAAGTGGGAGCGACATAACAATTTGGAATAGACTCATTCGACCTCCCTCGCAAGCTCCTGCTCAGGCCATCCCCAGAAGATTATAAACTGGTAATAGTCACAGCTGGTACTCCTGTGATTACACTAGTGAAGAGAAAAAGGTGAAGAATTGTCGTGAGCTGAGAAGACAGGAGCTAGAGACGAGCATGAACTAATTGAGTTAGAGAGATGTCAGCCGGTGGGAAAAGAGTTAGGGAGCATATCCTTCATAATCCGCTTTGTCCGTAGGTTAGGGCTTGCATGAATTTCAGGATTATTCAGAAAGCAGGAGCACAATAACTAGTAACATGCAGAACATCTATAAGATGTATATTTATGATTCAAGCTCTTGCATTGAAACTCCGACACAATATTAAGCAGACCTTCATCCCTATATGCTCTGTTGGGACTGAGTCCATATTGCAAATCATACATATTCCACAAGTACAACATGACCAATATGTTCATCCCAGTAGCAAATGCCTACTTCTTCTCCTCGTTCAATCTGCTCACTCAATCACATTATTCTCATTTCTCATTACAATTTCGTTCTTATTTTCTTTTACGCAGTATTCCAGCTAAAGCATCAAAACTTAATCTATTCATCAACCAAATGCGGAGGGTAACATAGTCTAGCCCAAGAGGAACTAAAACCAAAATTCCGGACAAAATTCCTACTTGCTTTATTCGTATCCAACAAAAACACCAAATCTCAGAACTTTAACCCATGGAATCACCAGTTGAAGTTCAGAATTATCGTAAGGTGGGCAAGACCAGCTGGAGATTTCATCCTAAAAACGCACAAGTCATGGGTGGACGAAACCAGCGCCAAACGCACACAATAATCACTAACTGGGTTCCAGTAGCGCAGACAACTTCAAAAATTCAACCAACCACACCGTAACGCCAAATCTGACATTTGTAAATTCTCACGGCTCCACGACACTATAAAGTTTCATTACCACGTGATTTTGCAACTAAATTAACTCTCAGATTGAACCTAGCAGCCCAGAATTGGCTTAACTACAAAAAAACATCCTTCGATTGAATCAATAAGAGTTTTGAATTGTTACCGAATACTGGAAAACGAAGTTAAGCCGACTTGTCGTCGTGACTCTCACAGCACGCGTGCAAAAGATCCTGCCTTTGTATGGCCTGCTTATTTCCCCCTACTTCTGCCAATGCTTTGCTTTCGTTTCCGTTTCTGATCTTCGCCTCCCTCTGCAGGGAACAGAAGAAAACCCATTAGATGGGCTGCGTGGCCTCACATGGGCGTCGAGGTCTGCGAGCTTCCCCTTATCCAGAGCCAATTCTTATGATACCCATTCAAGATTTATCTTCCTCATCCTCAAATTAAAGTCTTTCGGCTTCGAAGAAGAAGAAGAAGGCAAGTTTGAAGGATCCGGTTCCACATGTTTGAAAGCAGATAAGGCCTTTTTCGTCAAACCTTAGAAAACATTTCGATTCATGGTTGCCTAGTAGCCTAGTAGGCAGCACCTCATTGGAAGAAAGCGATCGGAACAACGAGATGACAAAGTATTTACGTCAGGAAATTCTATGGTACTTGATTTTACAAAACCATATGTCATAATAAAACTTTGAGGGAAATTGCAATATTTGAAGGATGATTACTAACTTGTCATTGACAATAACTTAATTACTTGGTATTAACATGTTCAAGTTATGATGATAGACTCTATAGCCGGGCTTTCATCCATTAAGGTAAGTCAGCTATCAGTTAAAAGTGAAAACGAGTTACGATGACCAACAAATTATGACTCACAGAATTAAATTACGGTCTTATAATGGACTGGTCCCAATTCTTTCTTACCTACCCAAGAAGCAATCTTTTGATGTCCAATCGAAACAAGATAAAAAAAAATTAAGAGAATCTTTATTCGACTTTTCTAGTACAAGCGCACAATTTGAAGAGTAGTTCAATTTTGGCAAGAAACAAAAAGACGAGGTATTTTATTTCGAAGAAGTAAAAATCTGTTCATACTTAATGCACATAGATTGGGGGTTGCCATATATTCATGAATTTGCGTTAAATATATCACGTTATTTTCGTTCAAAAGTAATGATAATGCTTTGAGAGAAGACAATGATATAAAATTATAAATAGTGCAAAGTGATTTATGTTTCTCATGGAAACTAAATTATGGTTGAGCCAAGAGTGAATTCCAAATAAACGGCCAATATCTTCTGTATGAGTGGAACAGCTCATGGCCATTGCTCCCTCAATAAATACCATCTTCTTCTTCTTTTTTGGAACAATTATATATAAAAAAAAAAAGTTTTAAATCTTTTGTAATTGTTCCAATTAAATACTAAGATTTTTTTTATGCTAATTAAATCCTAAAGTTTTTGTATTTTTACCAATTCAGTCTATCCAACCAATTTATGCTAGAAATCACTAATAAGAATGTTAGCCATACTATATGGCACAGCTGACGCTAACGTGAATAATTTTTAATAATTTACTTATTTATGGCCTTTCTTCTTCTTCTTTTTCCTTTCATTCTTCCTTCTTCCTCTAGTCAGTTGCCAGACCTTAGTGACTAGCTAGAGGAGAGGGCTAGCAAGGTCGGTTTCGCCGGCCCACACCTCACATCTGGCTAGTCACCTAGGTCTAACAACCAGCTACAAAAAGAAGGAAGAAGGGAATTGAAAAAAGAAGAAGAAGAAGAAGAAGCAGCAAGAAAAGTAAAATAAAAAACAATTAAAATATAAAATATTGTCAAAAATTATCCACGTCAGCACTAGTTGTGCCACGTAGGACGGCTGACATTCTTGTCAATGATTTTCTATCAAAATTGGCAAGATCTTTAGAACTCAATTGACTAGAAAAATATTTTAGATTAAATTAGCACAATTGCAATCTATGCAGCACCAACATGACATGGGACATGACATGACACGTCAACATGTGATTTCTCGAAAAATAGAGAATTTTGACACATTAGGACACATTCTATATTACATGTGTGTGTATATATATATACGCGATAAATTATCTTTTTTATGATTTCACAAATAAATAAATAATAGCCCTAAAATGAATTTACACTGAAAAAGGGTGCCTGACCACCTCAAATGGGCTCACAATAGCTTATGAGGTGAATGATTCGCAACGTTCATTTCTCTCTAGAAGCTAACTCTGATACGTTTCCCCATTTATGTGAATAACAGACTTGCAGTGGCAACGCTGCCTAAAGAGGATACCGACGCAAAGCATCAGGAGGTCAAAGTGACGCTTTCGCATTTTGGTCACGAGCATCCGCTCACCTCCTGTAACGTGAAAAAGGAAAGCAAGATCATTTTGCCGAGTATGCGCGCTTCCAATCCTGGGGGGCGACCATGCTTTGCTGCCCTGAGTGCGGCTTCTCCCTCCATAAGGGATGTGCAGAATTGCAGCAAGAGATCCAACACCTTCTCCATCCGCAACACCCTCTAACTCTCGTTCAACACTCCGGTTCCGATTGCAAAAGTGGCGGCTCAGTGCCTGGAGCAACTTAATTACCTGGACGGGCCTATGGGCCATTAGAAAGGCCCATGGGATTACGGTGGATTTTTCTTTCAAAATACAGGATTTTCCCAAATTACTCTTGGGACACTCGAGTCCCAGCATGTCCCATTTATTGACAGTGCGTCGGAAGCTCGGACACACGGTCTAGCGTGTCCGATGGTGTCTCGACATGTTCGGCTCGTGTCTGTCACGTCTTCGACACGTGAAAAAGCCAAAAAAAGAAAAAATGCCTTTGAGGAGTGTCCGTGCTAGATAGATCGCAATATATAAGATCTAACATTCGCAGAGCAATCAACATGGGCCACATTTTGAACGGTTGGCATGGACAGGTCAGTCCAACGTGGGCCTCCAGGCAAGCCCGTGGGCCAAGCTAGTTCACACACAAGTTCTTGGCGGCCTAGATAACCTAACAGACCCATAGACATGACACTGAGAAACTCATTATGAAGTAAGAAATGCAATACACACAACGGACCCAAAAGTGCCACAACAATTCCAGTCAAATCCATATACATGAACAACTAATGTCTCTACAAAGTCACAAAATCTATGTACAATGCAATTATTGACATAGTGAGCAGAATAAATGCCACACCTCATACATATTGGGCAAAGGAGTAAAATATTTCTCTGGGAATTCGATTCGAATGTGTTGATACCTGATTTTTAATCAGTCTTTTATTTCCCATTTTCTCAAAAAAAATTAGAAAATTCATAAAAATTCATAAAATTGAAAAATTAACTTTGGAAGCCTTGGCCAAGCCTAGGGAACCAATTTTGAACAAAAAATAATTTTCAGTATTTTTCGCATTTTTTAATATTTTTCGTATATTAGGAAAATACCTAGAAAATCAAGAAAAATAGAATTTGTGGCCACAAAAATATAGAAAAATATCAAATACTTTTCTTTTAAATCCCTTTTCATTTTGGCCTTTTAAAATTAAAAAATAAATTTGGGGATATATGTTTCTTCACAAACATAATCCCAAAATTGGCTAAAAAAAATAGCATTTGAGTCTTTTTGTTTTCATTTTTCATCTTTCGAGAGTTGTGACATTTGATCCTCATGTATCATGTTGCATTTTGGGTTATAGAGTTCAATTCTGAGATCAAAAATAAAAAAAGAGAAAGAGATCAAATTGGTGTTGAAATAGAAAAAATAAAAAATAATAATAAAAGGTTGACCAAGTCTTAGTCAACCCAAAGCCACGAACAGAGGGCTATCTCCAGCTTCTTCTTGTACGCCCAAGGAACTTCACAAAGGAAATGCCAAAAAAAAAAAAACACAAGATTGAAGTCAATAATCATGCACGTCAGAGCACCGATTGAAGACCCCATGTTACCCGTTTCCGTTCAACCGTCGGTGATACCAAGGCACACGTGCAATCACGTGAGGACGAGCCAAAAACAAACCCATCGTGCGCGTCGTTTGGGCCTGCATGATAACCATTCTGTTTCAAAAAATTGATTTTGACTAGAATGACTTTTTTCTGATTCTGTTCCTGAATGAGTTTTAGAGAACCAGAAATGTGTTTGGTAACTGCACAAAAATTCTGTTTCGAAAAATTGTTTCTCTTCCTAATTTTTTTCATTTAAGTCAAATAATTATATAGTTACTTTGTAAAATTTCATCATAAATTGAAGACTAATTTCAAGTGCACACTAAAATAATTTAAAATACATTTATTTTTTTAGCTTGTCATAAATGAAACACAAATTTTAATATATGACGGTTGAAGTTCGATTGAAGCATGAGATACGTTCCCATATTAAGGACTCATTTTTTTCTTTAAATGTTGCGTCCTCCAAATACATACAAACATAGCAGCCGAATAACCAAATTATCCATAAAAAAAAAAAACAAACTATCCTCCTTGATATGAAGTACAAGTTCTTCACTATCATTTTGTAACTTCTATCCTAAATTTGAGTGGGTGTTTAGCTCTAGATCCATGTGCAGATGGTCACATTTTGTGATGCGCGGCTACAAGTATACATGTTACCATCCGCATATTGGATGCCCTCATCTTCTACGACATTTTTTGTAGAAGAGTAAAATCTATGAAATCTAGGAAATTTAGGCCCAAAATTATGAAAATGAGGTCAAACTAGCATAATCTAAACTTCTTCTATTTTTAGGAATTTTCTAAATTTTTTTGTGATTTTAAAAAAAATTAATTTTTTTTAAAATTTTTTATTTTTATTTTTATTAGGTTGAGGGAAAAGTGACGAGAGAACTGAAAGGGAAAAGTGAGAGATATGAGATTTCATTCTGTTTTGTGATTCTTAAAAGTGATTCTTTTTTCAGAACCAATTTTTTTTTAATTCTGAATTTTGCTCAAAAACTGATTCTGATTCTCTAAAACTAATTTTAGGAACGGAATCAGAATTAGAATTATTTGTATTATCAAACATGATTCTTATTCTTTACTATTTCAAGGAACAGAATTAGAGAATCAAAATGGTTACTATGCAGGCCCTCGAAAGAAAAAGGGGAGCCATAACAGATTGAGGACTGATTTTTCAGCTAGGGGGAATTCTTTTGATTCAGTTGAAACAGAACTTCCAGAGAAGGAACGACAAACAGAAAGAGAGGAAAAAGAGGAGGGAGAGGGACTAGAGAGATCCTCTCGTTCGCCATTGAAGAACTGGATACTAAGAGCTTCGATCGGGCGGTCACAATAAACGGAGCGAAACCGAAACTCCCTACTCATCCCCCAAGCTTCGCGATACTCTGAGGAAGCCTTTGAACTCAGTCATGCGCCGTTTCATCGCTGATCAAGGTACAAGCCATTTTCAAGCTTTCAGAGGTCCGTTAATGGCAGATTTTGTTTCGCTCAACCATTTCACTTGAAACTTGATATAATCTACTCCTTGTACATCCCTGAGCATGCCTACACGTTTGTTTTGCATTGAAAGCACGTCAAACTCCATGGATAAGCTTTGACCATCCCGAAGCTACCTTGAGCTCATAAGCTCATTTTCAACATCAATTAGAGCAATCAAAACATGAGGTAAGTATCTATGAACTCCTTACATGCTTGTGGTGTGCTTAGTTTTGGTTGATATTGTGCGAAACGTGAGATCGGGTTCCACCATGGCCGAACATTTCAAGGTCCATAAGTAGTGATCCCACTGTTAGATCTGATTATATTTTGGATATGTTATAGGCTGCGTTGAGATGATTCTAACAACACTAAGATCACCCAAATCGGACAAACTCACTGTTAGATGTCACCGGGAAGCTCTCGACCGTCGGCAGTCTTCTTCAACCTTGAGCCTTTGACCGGTCAATGTCCGTTAACCATCAACGGCCGAGGTGGCGATGAAGTGGTTGCTACGTGGCACACCGCGTCAACCAGCCATTTTTCAAAATAAAAAAAAAATCATTTAAAAAAATGCTTTGCAAAAATAAAATTTTTTTGTGATCGTGTGGTCTAAGTTTGGCCACGCGTCACAGTCCGAGCCATCCATTTTATTTTCAAAAATTCAAAAATTATTTTTTAGAAATCAAAAATTCATTTTTGAAAATAAAAAGTCCGTTTGATTGGACGGTCATGGATTAGCCACGTCGTCCAATCCTGACCGTAGATTCGATCGGTGGATCGAAGAGCCATGGTTTAGCCACGTGTCTCAATCTTGACCATAGGATTCAAAAATAGAATAAAATCTGGAAAATCAATAAAAAAAATCAGAAAATGAATAAAAAAATTCAAAAATTCTCAAAAACCTCAAAAAATCAGGAAATGGATCATTTTAATCGATGAATCCTATTTTCAATAGTTTTGTCTTTTCGATCTTTTCAAAATGATGATTTTGTCCCTCATGGTAAAATCGTCTCGAAAAAATTTCAAAAAACCTCCAAAAATCACAGAAAATGGAAAGTGGTCAACCTTGACTGGCCAAATCCATGTTTTGTGATTTTGGCTCCCGATTCTTTTCAAAAATGACAATTTTACCCCTCATGGGCAAATTATTTTTGAAAAATCCAAAAAAAATTTCAGAAAAACTCCAAAGTTGGGAAATTAACACATTCAACTGGCCAATCATATTTTTGATGATTTGGGTTCCTAATCCCTTAAAAAATGACAAATTTTCCATTTTGGGTGAACTGTCTCCCAAATTGACGACTTTGCCCTTGATATGCAAATCGCTTCCAAATCGTCCCGAATCCCATCCAAACCTCCAAACACTCCTTCTCTAAGTCGATAGAGCTTTACTAAGGATGCCATGTTAATCTTCATACATTTTATCCGCACATCATTGGATCCTTGGTTTATGCACGTACTTTATTGATTGTGTTTGGTAGGCTAGAATTTCTCCTCTGCATGAACTCTTAGGTTCTAGAGCTTACCTCCCTTTAAGTCATATGTATGAATTCTATAGATTAGGAAATCATTCAACTTAGATACCAAAAAGGTACCGATAAACGAGTCGACATAACTAAGTCCCCATATCTATTTATCTGGTTTCCGTAGAATCGAACGATCTTTCCCAATCGCTCGATAGGATTTTCAATCATACCCTTCAAAAAATGATTGGTGGTGACTCCAAAAGCGTGCACATCGATGCACATGTTACCTGACCACATTAAGATTGAACTCGATAAACTTGCCGCGATTTGGTACGGGCTTAGGAAGGTCCGAGCGAAGCTTCGATCCAAAGAGGCCTAGCAATCCATCAGCCAATGATCTTGAGAAAAAGAAAGATCGGGTCGTGACAAAATGTCGTGGTGATTCAATTCAGGCTTGTAGTAGGGCATTTCCATTAGATAAATGATATCTCTTCTTACACGAAAAGAAAAAACCTCATTCTAATTTGTGTTGTGCTCACCATCAGTTGGAAAAGCAATTTTCATGATTCTAGTTGAGTTGTTTTCCTGATGTGAAAATGTCTCCTACAGAGCCCAACCCCTTGAACTTGATTCGCATGTCTACGATAACATGACAAAATGATCGGTTTGCGTTGGCCAGCCTCGTTCGATGACTTGGGTCAAAATTAATCTTGCAAAGTATCTTGAAACCTCAAGGAATAGAATTCTTGCTAATGCAGATTAATCTGTAAACTTCTTCTTGTGCCCTCCACAACAGGTTCGCCAAGCCATCGCACCATTACGGTCTGCACTGTTGTTAAGATCCAAAGAAATCTTCACGATGGCCTTCAAATCTTGCTCGCAAGTTCTCAGTATGATTGGGTCAACGTCCCAACACCTTAAGTCATACTCAGTCAAGCTTTTACGAATTACAAGTTGAGAGAATTTGATTCTTAGGGTCATGCATTTTGCCAAATTGATGTCAACGGTTGAACTAGATGGGAACCACATACGGGATCTGCAGGACCCGGCCAATGATATATTCTAAGCCTGGGTGCCTCGGGGTTATGCAAATTTTGCTTGCTAAATCTTGCATTTTGACCGAAATAGGATGTTAGTAGGTCACTTTTGGATTGCTCGGGAATCATGGAGAGATTGACTGTATCAATAGCAACCTCACAAGAAGATAACTCTGTTATTGTACCTATGAAAATAAATGTAGAGTCTGCCATACCGATAATTATTACTGGATTTTTACCTTTTACAAGTGGATAAGATGATTTGTTGTTCATACGTACTTTGTGATTAAAAAGATTATCCCGCTTTAAAAAAAGGGAATAATGACACATCTAAAACCTATTCAATATAGTACCTCAACATTTTCAATAGGCTAAATGTGGTGAGTTGCCAAGTCCATGTGTTTTTCTTCTTTCTTTTTTTTTTGCAAATTTGACTTGTTTGCTGAATAAGAATTGTCCAAAAATTGAGTTTGCTGATAAGAATTGTCCAAAATGCTGAGTAGGGCTGCAAGGCTCATATAGAAGTAACCTTTTTTTTTTGTCGAAATATAGAAGTAACCTAAATAATAGTTTTTTCTTTTTTTTTTCTTCCCCTCTTTTCTTCACCTCCTCCTTTCTTCTTTGCTGTAGCCATGGCACTCTCTCTCTCTCGCGCTCGCTCTCTCTCTCTGTCCTCTCTCTCTTCTTCTCTCCTCATCTCTCCTCTCTCTCCTCTCTCTCTCTCTCTCTCCTCTCTCTCTCTCTCTCTCTCTCTCTCTCTCTATAGAACACCACCGCCACCACTTGCTTTCAACATCCGCCACACTCAAATCGTCCGTGGCATGCTCAAATAGTAGCATCACGATTGGTGCTATCGCCGCCGCCCCAACTGCCTAAGAAAGGCTATCGGACTCCACCATCATCACCCACCTACCACCAAAGGCCAACACCGCTCACCAAAACCCCATGGAACCTCAAATAAGAGACGCACGACCTCATATTCGAGGCAGCCCGCGTCACATCTAAGGTCGAACACCTCGAATCCAAGGTAGCACGGCCGATTCAAAGTTTATAGAGACAGAAAGTCGCGAGCTAGTGTGGTTTGCCAATGGCAATGGGTGGACGCACCGACTCTATTTCATTCTTTTCTCATCATGTGCATATTTAAAAGGTTTTAGAAAATCGACGTCAAGTCAGCTCCGTCCATTCTGGAACTGTCAACAAGTACTGAAAGTAAAGGGATAAGTAGGTTAGATGTCCTAAAACTTGTAGCAAAAGTGTGATTGAATCTTAAAACTTTCAAAAAATATAATTAAGTCCTAAAACTAATAAGAAAGTGCAATCGAGTCCTTAAACTTTCAAAAAGTGCAGCCTTCCAGTTGATTGCACATTTTGAAAGTTTTATGACTTGATTACATTTTCGTGACATGTTTTAAGACTTGATTGCACCTTTGCAAAGTTTTTAGGACTTACCAACAATTTCATAGTAAGTTCTAAAATTTGATCGCACTTTTTTAGAAATTGTAGGATTTTATTACATTTTTGTGATAAGTTTTTATGACTTTCAATAAATTTATCCAAAAATAAATTATAGGCTGTGTCGCGACCCTAAAAAATGAGTTTCCTTAGGCTAATGATTATTGGGTTTATCAAATGGCTAACCCAATACGGACTCTTCCAAGCCCTACCATTCGCAACTTTGATTTTATATTGATGTTCAGATAGTTTGGAGTCACCACTAACCATTCTTGGTAGGTTGATTAGAAACCTAAGTAAGATATCGGGAGAAATACCTTACTTCTACGAACCAGAGATTAAAGATTCGGGGATTTGATTACACTAGTTAATTAAAACTAATGCCCTTTCGGTACCTTAAATTTCATGGAATGTCCTAAGTCGGCAACCCTAGCTTGGCTTACTTTCACGCTCAAGTGAGATGTTTTTTTTTTATTTTTCATTTTTTAAATGAGATGTATGAATGATATGAATGCACTGACAATGAATCAACAATAAAGATGCAATGCAAGATAATAAGTAACATGCAGATAATTATGCATCCGATTAGACTAAACATGCAAAAGGCATAACAAACAAATGCAACATGGACATGCAAATATATGATATGATAATATACGAGATATGCTTCAAGTATGAACATGCAAATGAGATGCGCAAAATATGCTATGTGCAAGGTTCAATGACATGATAATAGCGCATCATAGCGTAATGGCAATCAAGTCGTGGCATGACGAACAATGACGTGCAAAATATTAGCATTCGTCATGACAAAGCATGAAATATGCAACAAGAGACACGACCATTTATGCGGAAAAAAATTATTAATACATGCACATATGCATCATTCGAAAAATGGGAGGAATAATGGGTGATATTCGAAAATTACGTCACATGGGTACATGTAAGACATGTAAATATGCTTATGCAAACATGGATATGCAAACATAAAATGCAAGAGATATGCAGGATATGGATATATATGAGATGTGAAAAATATGGATGTATATGAGATGATGAACAGAATTTTTGGTATATTTTTTAGAATTTTTTCGAATTCTTTTAGGATAAGCATGGATAGTTTCTTATCTTGATTTTTTATTCCAAGTTTCCAATGAGATAAGCTTTCTAATAAGCTTATCTTTTCTAAAATTTCAATTAGATAGGGTTTCTAAGAAACCATATCTTACTAAAATTTTCAAAGTTTTTTTTTATGGAATTTCAAATGAGATAAGGTAATATCCAAAACAAACATGATAATCCAACCAAATCAAACGAATATCCAAGAAAAAACACGATAACCACAATGCAATCCATGGATAATCCTCTTGAATTTTAAAAAAATCCACTTCCTTAACCAAAAATTGATTTGAGAAGATAACGAATCAGATCTAAATGGTTATAGATCGAATTGGCTAAATTCTCCTTTTATTGATAAAAAAAAATCGTATCCGAATGGCTACAGATAGGACATGATCGGATTTGGGTTTAGGATTTTTAATTCAAAAGATTTGTGTCAAGTTCGGCCTTAGAAGTTAAGCACCAAAAAAATCAGATTTTTTTTGTTCAAAAGTTATGATTTCTTTCGTTTTTGATTGCAAATCATATACATCATCGAATCACCAAAACATATATGCAAGTTTCCAATCAAACAAGCATTGATTCGCAATCAAAAATTGAGGAAATTACCTCTACGCTCTCGCAAAAATCTACACAAGTTAGAGACATATATAGCACCCAAAAAAATTGATTCTTTTTTTACCGAGCAGCACGTTTAACAGCACAAAACAGCATTAAAGAAGTCTGAACACAGCAGCAAAATAATACTAAAACAGCATGCTTGTCATACTAAGCGACCACAATCAATCCTGACAAGTGTACGAAGGTTACCTTAGTTCGTTGGGTGCAACTTGAGCTTATTTGATGCCAAAACAGTGCTGGACAATGCCTCGAGAACGAATAAACGAGCGACGGCACAGCTGGAACTTGTGGTTAACGACCTACAAAATCAGAAAAAATTTTCAAGTGCTTCTCTTTAAAAATCTGAACTTTTTTTTTTTCTCCTTCTCCCTTTAACCCTAGAGCCAAGGTTGCTTATATAGAGTTAAGGCAATCCTAGTCCTAGTAGGAGTGTGAGTTATTATGGGCCATTGGATTAAACCTAGCTAAGGTAGGATTATAGTAGAGCCATTAGATTAGAAATTTTTGAATCTAAGAGTTTTAATTACTTAAAACTCTTAATTTTCAAAATAGAAGAGTCCCAATGGGTTAAGACTCTTTGAATTTTCGGCCCAATAAAGGCGTCACCATGGCTAGCCAAATTTTCAAGTAAATTTGGGTCCGTCGCTCTTCAATTGAGCCCAATCCCTATCAGTCTAAATTGATGCAAATACAATGCATGAAACAAAATATGCAAATTACGAGGAAATATATTTTTTTTGTGAGAATAAATCTCATTTTT
>JAGVVM010004260.1:0-27553 GCA_019149425.1 Psidium friedrichsthalianum
CCCCTTTGGTTCATTGGTGAAGAAGCTGCAATGTCAGCAAAATTGTTTTTCGCATGATGTCCTCTAAAGATTTCATACTGATCATGCAATTTTTTTTGGACTTCACTTGCAAGGCTTTTCTGCAACCTCTTAGTGTTTCTTTCCATATCATGTCGCCTTTTCGGTGAAGAAACGAGCCAACAACCTCAACAGCCAAGGAAGTCCTCCCATGTGTTACAATTCCCTTGAAAACGATTAGATCACGTGGAGGAAAGTCTGTTCCAAAGGCCGCACAAGCTGAAAAGTTTGAAGAGCATGTTTGGTGACACATTTCCTCATTTCATAAATATAAAACTCTTGAGACTGTAACCCTAAATTGTCATATAACCTAAATCATGTTTTAGTTGTTAGAGATAATAAAGGTGTATAATGTCTTTGGGTTTATTATGTATATATAGTTTGAGTTTTATCAATGAAAATCAAAAAGTTCACTCTTTACATGGTATCAAAGGCCTAAAACCACCATAACCTAAACCCTAAAATACCACCGTATCTCTCACGGCGACGCCACCAACCCTTGTCCGACCACCAACCGTGCGCGGCGACCACAACCAGACAGAATCTACACTCGGAGCTAACCCAAATCTGGCGTCGTCTGGCTCAGATCTTGCGTCGCCCCTGACCAGACGGACCCCGTCACGACATCATCCAGGGTGCGAGCCCAGATCTGAACTCGCCTCGACATACGACCCCAGCCAGACTCATCCGGCGTCCCCAGGCCAGCAAGCTTAGAAACTGATGTTATTCAACCTCGTCGCAGCCCTTGTTTTGATGTTATTCCACCTCGCACAGCCCCTGTTAGTTCTCTGACTGCGAACCTCTTGTTAGTCATGCAAGCCCCAGATGTGGGTTTCTTCTTGACGATGGATTTTCTGAGGATGATGCACTTTCTGGGTTGTTCCTGTGGCGGCGCAGAGTGATGCGGTTTCCAAAGCAATTTCCAGAGCACTTTTTGAGGTCCGATTGGTTTTTTGATGTAAATGTGGGGAATTTGCTAACTTTGTGGAGTTTGTTGTGATTATGGATATTTGTTGTGTGATATTTTTTGTCGAATAGCCTTGGGTTATTGAATTATTGGTGTTGCCGAGTGATTTTCTGGATTTGATGAGTGGTTTTTTTGGCTGATTTGGTATTCTGAATTGCGAGTTGATTTGTTGAGTTGATTTTTTTAGAATTATTTTCTATATTTCAAGCCTTATTTTCTGAAATTTTTTACTCCAATTCAGTGTGCAGGTCAAAGTTTTGGCGTTCTGATAAACACTAAAGAGTACTTTTCTGCACCTTTTTTCCGAATTTATGACTCAGTGTGGTATGATTCATGAATATTCTTGTCCTGACCACCTCAACAAAATAGTGTAGTTGAAATGAAGAATAGACATTTATTGAAGTTACCATGTCTATGTTATTTGAGATGAAGGTTCCTAAAACCTTTTATGTCTGATGCTATTCTTACTGCATGCTATCTTATTAATCGCATGCCTTCTTCCATTTTATGAGGTGGTATTCTTTTTTTTTCACTTTGTTTCCTAATCAGCCTTTATTTGCATTACCACCCCGTACATTTGTTGTGTTTGTTTTGTTTGTGAGATCGACCTGGAGATCAAAACTTTGATCCCAAGGCCATCAAATGTATGTTTTTGGGCTATTCTCGTACTAAAAAGGTTATTGTTGCTATTCCCCAGTCTTGAGAAAACGCTTTATAACTGCTGATGTTTCATTTTTTGAGTCTACTCCAGATCATGAAGTTCCAATCACTGTTTCTGAGATGGATGAAGACTTACGTGTGACTATCATTCAGTCACCTGCTCCAACTGTCTTACTTGTGTCTGCACGGGAATCTCCTTCTCTCAAGGTTTATACTCGGCGTTCTCGAGCAGCTACTGATCCCCCCAATCCCTCCCACACCACACAAAGGTAGGTGCTGCCTGCACTCAACATTCTATTGCAAACTTTGTCTCATATAATTCTGTGTCTTCTTCCTTCAATCCTTGTCATCCACTGTTGATCAAAATCCTGTCCCCAAGTCTGTAGCTGAGGCATTACAAAGCCTTGGCTGAAGGATATAGCTATAGAAGAAGAATAAAGGCAGTACAGGTTAATGAAACTTGGGACTTGTGTACCTCTTCGTTAGGAAAAACTGCTATTGGTTGTCGATGGGTGTATACTGTGAAAGTTAATCCTGATAGTTCTCTTGCACGCCTGAAAGCAAGACTTATAGCAAAAGGATATGCTCAGGTATATGGGGTTGACTATCTGGACAAGTTTTCTCCTGTTGCTAAGCTTACATCTGTACGTATTTTGATTTCTGTACGTATTTTGTGGCCCACATATAACTGGTCTTTATTTCAACTTGATATAAAGAATGCTTCTTACATGGTGCTCTTGATGAGGAGATGTATATGGAGTAACCTCCCGGGTTTGTTGCTCAGGGGGAGTTTGGTGGATTAGTTTGCAAGTTAAAGAAGTCCTTATATGGTTTGAAGTAGTCTCCACGAGCATGGTTTGGAAGAGTTCTCTGAAGTCTTACTCTCATTTGGACTGTCTAGATGTGAAATGATCATTCTTTCTTCTATAAACGGTCAGGAAGAGACATGTTGTTCTTGATTGTGTATATTGATGATATTATCATCACAGGAGATGACTCTACTGGTATAGCTAAATTAAAACTTTATCTTCAGCAACAATTTCAGACTAAGGATTTAGGAAAGTTGAAGTATTTACGGCATTGAGGTGGCACAGTCAAAGAAGGGTATTGTCCTGTCACAGCGGAAGTATGTCATGGATTTGCTCACTGAGACAGGAATGTTGGGATCAAAACCTCTTGATTCACCTATAGAGCAAGGAGTCAAATTGGTAGCTGATGGAGGAGAAATTCTTAATAATACTGAGAGATATAGAAGACTGGTAGGTAAGCTGAAATTATCTTACAGTTACTAGACCAAATATTACCTTTCCAGTTAGTGTGGTAAGTCAGTTTCTATCTTCCCTCGTACATCTCACTGGGATGCAGTTATTCGAATTTTGAGATACTTGAAGAAGGCTCCAGGAAAAGGACTTGTTTATCAAAATCATGGTCATAGTAGAGTTGAGGGATTCTCTGATGCTAATTGGGCAGGATCTTCAGATGATAGAAGATCAACTACTGGCTACCGTACCTTGGTTGGAGAAAATCTAGTGTCGTGGAAAAGTAAGAAGCAGAGTGTTATTGCTCGTTCCAGCGCTGAGTTAGAATATAGAGCCATGGCACAAGTGACATGTGAATTAATGTGGATTCAGTAGCTCCTAACTGAATTAAGCTTTAAAAGCTTCAGCTCCTATGGTTTTATGGTATAATAACAAGGCAGCAATACATATATCCTCCAATCCAGTGTTTCATGAGAGAACTAAACACATCGAGGTTGACTATCACTTTATTCGAGAAAAGCTTCAAAGTGAAATGAATCTTCCTAGTTATATAAGAACTGGTGAACAACTTGCAAATATTTTTACTAAATCTCTAGGTAATTGGAGAATAGGATATATTTGTAACAAGCGGGCATGATTGATATTTATGCTCCAGCTTGAGGGGGAGTGTTAGAGATAATAAAGGGGGTATAATGGTCTTTGGATTATTATGTATATATAGTTTGAGTTTTATCAATAAAAATCAGAAAGTTCACTCTTTACATTAGTTATATAATGATAATTCTACTTCCAAAACCAAACCAATCAGACATTCCTCCTAGGTTTATGAGCTGGTCCCCAATACCAATGTCATCAAGAACGATGAGAACTTTCTTGCTAAGACATCTTTCCCTAAGCATGTTTATCCTATCATCGTTGTCATTGATTTCTATGGATCTTGACTTCATAATGTCGGATAGGAGTTGTTTTTGCAATTTCACAATGTCGCCCCGTTGCAATGATTCTTGCACGTTTGAAAGGAAACTACAGCTTTCAAACTGAGAAAAGATTTTGTTGAAGAGGCTTTGGCAAGAGTTGTTTTGCCAATCCCACCCATACCGTGGATTACGACTGACCTTGCATCCATAGAGTAGGTGTCTAACAAATTCATCACAGCTTCCACTTGATCGTCCATTCCGAGGAAATGATCAGGCAAATTCCTCTGCCTTGCTTTCATCTTACTTAATACCTCTTGAAAAAATCACTTTGATAAGCTTACCTGGCTGCCATATTCATAAGAAATCTCAGATGATGAATAACAAAAATCACTCTCAAGTTCAAGGGAATGTAGTGTCATACAACTATCTAACCAGGTAAGCTACGGTTAGTCCAGTAGGCTAATAAAATGCGCGGTGAGAAAAGCATCTTCAAGGGAATTGCTGCATAAACAGGAATAGCAAATACATCACGCTCTATAAAAATTTAGAACTTCAGATCCTTACGCTCTATGATTTACGTCCCATCCTCTGATCTTAGCAACCTCTCTCAGAGCCTCCCTCCACTGCTTCACCTTCTCGGAGCTGAACTTCTTCTCGTGCCTTTGTAGGGAACCTTCATACAACTCTGTCTGGAGCTTGACATCTGAGGCCTCCACGTCATAGAAAATGGGCAAAATCTCCTTTCAGTCAAATTCCTTTTGCATTCCACCATGTGTGCAACTTCCTGGAGGCACCATATACTCGAAGCATAATCTTTGGAGACAAATTGGTATCCAGATTTTGGAGCTTTCAATTGCTCACAGAAGCTTGCCTCCAATCTCTTCACCAAAGCGGAGCTCTTCATTATCTCTGAAAACCTGGATCCCGGCATTTGCTCATGGCTTCATAGAGGCAATCAGTGAACGTTAGGCGAGTGTCTGGCTCTCTGAAACTCAAAAAGACCTCATAGTCAGCACACGTCGCCGCTGCGCTTGAGTTCATCTTCTCTTTCTTCAAACGAAGCTATGCAAGTACTTTGAGTCTACAGCGTGGTTGCTTTCAGAATAGTTCTGAACTTGCGTAAACATCAAATATCTCTGGCCAGAAGTTATTTCAACACGACAATGCACTTAGAATATTCATGGCAATGGGACAGAAACTTCCTGCCCAGTTGAAACGTGCCGGCACAGCTTTAGGTGGGTCGTTGACATTGGGGGCTGGCTGAAGCGTTGACTCTCATCCAATGTATGAACATAAAGAGAAACGCTGCCCTTTCAATTAATTCCACTTTCTTGAACAATTTTGAAATATTTCATGTCGACTAGAGAATTTACCAGTACAAACTCTGGCCTTCTTTTTTCTTTTTGCCACAATTGGTAGGTGAACTGCTAATGTCTAACTAGTTCAATTAGGAAAAAGAGAAAAAATCATAACAGCATTGTCAACAATCTCTTAGGCTGCGTTTGTGAACAACCTTGGGAAAGGGACTTTGGACACTCATGGGCGCGGCATGACAACCATTCTGTTCCAGAAATAATTTCTGGAACACAGAGATAGATTTTTCTATTTCTGCCAGAAACAAAAAAATTTTGTTTCTGTTTTTGGGCCAAAATCTGTTTCTGAAACAGATTTTTGTTTTGGAAATAGAAAAACAGATTTGCGTTGCCAAACGATTTTCTATTCCAAACTATTTCTGGAATAGGTTTGGAACAGAAACAGAGAAATAGAAACATTGTCATGCGCACCCTCAAAGTTCTTTAGGCCAAATATTAGGTGCTTTGGCAAAAATTTTCTAAACATGTTTAACCAAAAGTGAGCCTTTGCAAATGCTTAAAGCTTAAGGCAGGTTGAAGGCTACCTTGAGCTTTGAGCTTTGGATCTCTTGTGCACTACGCCACTGTCGACGCCACTGCGCCGCCATCACCGTCCTCCGCACACCCCCTACTCCCTCCTTGTTGCTCACTTGATGACGGCGAGGTCGAGCCCCACCATAGTTCGGACGAGGCTTGACCTAGCTGGCAGCAACTCTAGCCGATCACTGGACCAGCTGAAGATAGGAGGGTTGGGGAAGGAAGGAAAAAAATAAAGAAAAAAAATAAAAATTGAGAAAAAAAAAAATCATAAAATTTTCAAAAAAATATTAAAATATTCAATCGCCACCTAGATAAAAGACTTTTCAAATTTATGTTTACCAAACAGCATTTTTTCCAAAGCCACATTTCAAGGCAATTTTCAAATGTAGTTTACCAAAACAGTCTTTTGCATGCCACCGAATCCCTTTAATCTAAAGGACTTCACATTTCCCTAAAAGCTTTCTCCAAAAAGTTAATTCAAATGCACTCAACGCTGTTTTCCTTTCTTACTCCTATTTCCCCCTTCTCTAACTGCCTTTTGCACTTTTTCAGCGAATGATGCAGGTAATTTGATCAATTAACCAGCAAAACACAGGCCAAAGAGATTGGCCAGCAATTAGAAAGATCAAACTATGATGGGAATGTTAACTCTACAAAACCATAAACTTTCCTATCCTTGGTGGAAAAAGCTTGACATCCAATGGATTTTCTAACATCACATTGCCATAAGATGATGACAAACTCATTCCTGGAGTGCCCAAACTTCATCGGATTAAAACCAGCAGCATGCCAAACGGTGGTGATCCCGGGTAGGAGCGGGCCGGGCCAGGGCCCCAAGGTTGGGCGCAACATGTTTCCAAGCCTTCTACATTTAAAATTTTCGTGCCAGGCCGAGCTCGGGGTCAAAGATGGGCGGACTGGGCTTTCTCATGTAGGAACGTTACCCAAGCCCACCCATTTACCTCTCGGCCTGGGTGGGCCGAGCGAGCCCCCAACCCATTGATCATTTCTAATGCTAAACCAAGACTGACTAGATGTGTAGGACAACATACAAAACCGAGAAATAGCTTAGAAGTGGTTTTACGGATAAAAATGCTAGCTCTTCTCTTGGAGAAATTTCCCAGGATTTCATCCTTCCAAAATGAACCACCCACTTGCAAGATTGGAGATGTATGAAGAAATTCACAAACAAAATCATGAACGATACCAACTCAACTATGCAAAGAATTTTATACGTTCAAGTGACTGTTACTTTTATCAGCTACAAGACGGACCTTATTCAAAGACTCTTTAAATGCTTGCCAAGCAACCATGTGATGATCCTGGGACATCATCCCTTCCTCCACAACCTGTATGGCTTTCCTATACAAATGGTCAAACCACTGAACTGGGTTGCTAACATCAACATTGTTGGACCCGAATTCCGGTACATACAAGCGCTTAAAATCCTTCCTCCACCGAGACAATATATACTGGAAAGGAATCTCCTCCACCTGATTGTAATTAAGCACGCATAACGCATGTCTACATAGATAGCCCTTGAAATTAAAACAGCTACAGATGCAACGAACTTCAGTTCCTCCTCTGTCGTACATGACTTCAAAGTCCCTGACATCTTCCAGATCAGCATCACCATCTCTTTCTTTCACCAAGTATGTTACAATCGGCCCATTCGCATGAACTTGAGTTAAACTAAGGCAAGAAGACATCATAACGACTTCATCTTGGAACTTCGTGAAGATTGCTTTAGTATACAACTTGGAGAGCTGCAACTCATAGTGAGATGATGTTTTCAACATGGCACTTAAGTCTCTAGACTCCAAATCATCAAGAACTTCCTTCTGCTTCTTCTGTTGCAAGAAAGATTCATACGTCGAGAGAAATTCTTTCAAAGAAGTCTGCTGATGCACATTGCCATCAAAGAACGGACTCTTAGAATTGCCTCTGTGAAAACCGTTCTGTCCGGCAAAAAAAGTGTCCTTTGAGTAGACCGGGGCCCATCTCTCTCGAGCTTCATAAAATGCCCGAAGCCACTCTTGATCCTTGATGCCAAAACGCCGCATTATTTCTTCCCAGGCCATCTCAAATTCCTCGACTCTAAGAGTGTCATAAACTGTGCTATCCAGCAACGTGAGAAATGCTTCGGACTCCTGCAAAAGTGTCACCTTTTCACGAATGCTCTGCATCACATATGACAACGAGAGACGATGGTGAGCCCTTGGAAAGACCTCAGCTATTGCACTTTGCATGGCCTGGCACTGATCAGTAATGATAGTTTGTGGAGGTCGACCTGACATGCATGTAAGCCATGCCCTAAATAGCCATATATATGTCTCTAAGCTTGGGTCTGAAATCAAAGCACAGCCAAGCAACACATTATTTCCATGATGATTAACTCCAACATATGCAAAGAGAGGAATCTCGCAATTATTTGACAGGTACGTCGTCTCAAATGCAACCACATCACCGAAGTACCCATAAGCAGCCCTGGACCTAGAATCAATCCAAAATACATTCTTCAAATACCCTTCATCGCCAAGATCCATCAGGTAAAGAAAATTTGGATCTATAAGCTGCATTTGATTGAAGAAATCATGCATCACTTGAGCATCTCCTTTATTAAGCTTTAAACGCTTCGCCCTGTCAAAGCTGCTTTCTCTCTCCCAGGAGTATGAGCTTCCATGACCCACAGAATCTATGACTGGTGTTCGATACAATTTGATCGTTCGAACTTCCACATCAATATTTGGTTCCGCTTTATGCTTAGCACTAGCATCCATCTTCTTATGTGACTTTGAATTTTTTGCTTTAAGAGGATCAAATGAGTGGTTGTGCTCAAGCTTGACTTCATCTACCCTCCACCGGTTGGAGTCCACCAATCTCAACCTTATCATTGCCAGACAACCTGTCCGTGTTTCCTTTCTTCGACTGCTTGCTTCTTTGATAGTTTTGAATCCCTCGCAGTTGCAACAGAGAACTGCACCACGTTTTTCTTTGCTGTTCCGCTTAGTCCATGAAGACTTCACTCTAATAGCAAACCCAAGTTCCCTTGAGTAAGTATTGTAATATTTGTAAGCATCATCATATGTATCAAACTCCATTCCTGCAAAAGGTGGAGAGCAATCCTTTACATCGGATGTGCCATTTTGAACATCAGTGCTGACTGAACTATCCCTCACAATTTCTTCTTCTTCCTCCCCCAAAATTTCAAGCCCCTGCTCAACACCATTCAACTCAAGCACTTGCTCACCATCATCCAATTCAGGAACTTGCTCACCATCATTCAGCTCATGCTCTTGTTCGCCATCATTCAATTCAAGTTCTTCCTCACTGTCATTCTCAATCTCATTGCCATCAATCTCAAGGACGTGGGCATCATCCTCAATTAGTTCCTTGCTGTCTTGAGAACCTCGTTCTACCTGGAAAAAAAAAAAAAGAACTATCAACCCACTAATTGGTGTCACTATCAATCACTTTATGAAAAATCAATGCAATTATCACTAACTTTTTTAATACTTCTCCCTTGACATTAAAAAAAAAAAGTTCAGTTTTTCTTTCTACCTTTGTCTTTGACTTTTCCTTCATTACTATTGATCAAAACAAGCAACCATTAAAAAAGACGCTCACGTTGCAACATGCTAACCAAACTTATTATGTTGAAACTGCTTGGTCAAGCTCTTCTGTGAATGCCGGGAGCATTTCTGATGCTTAACTTTTGTAGAATCAGTTGCAGGTTTAGCTAATTTTGTAATGGCCAATATGTATTACATCAGAGAGACTTTTTAGTAGGGAAAAACAACTTTTTATACTGTACGTTAGAGTCCAATTTCTGCTAAGATGTTTGAATTGAATTGAGATATAGGTATGATTGTTCGAACTCTTCAAAATCTTACTTATGGATTTTCTCAGCAAAATAAATACATATTGACTTTAAAAATCATGAAGAGAATTAATATATTCTAAATGACTTTAAAAGTCAATATGGATAATATTTATAGAGATTTCAAGTACCCAATATGAAATAAAGTCACCTTACCAAAAAAAAAAAAAACATGATATAAAGAGAAGTCTCAAATGCCAAAAAGTACGAAGCAGAACGTATAAGATCTAAATGGACCCTGAACACCTAGAAAGAGTAAGAATTGTCACAATACAACTGAAACACAACCTCCGCATATGTGAAGATAAGACGAGTATCACACTTACCGAGCTATTGAGGTTACAGCTGGGTAAGAAGGCCTTGTTTCTTGGTGAAAGATTGCTATCACCACTCATACTTTCCAGGAGAAATCATAATCATGGCCACAGCTGATCATTGAAAAAGTTAGATGATTATCAACTCTATGACTTTATTTAAGTTACTTCATTATGCTCACAAATGCTTCTACATTTCCTATCCAAAGATGTGTCAAATAAACTTCTCGAATGCCACTAGCACTATGCAAAATTTCTCCTAGGCATTCACATTTCTAGATGTTACCAATATTGAACGCACATGGCCCTGACCTAGTGGAAATATCAGTTACGCAGGATACAATCACTAGAGCAAAAATCAAAGAATATGATTAACTCCATCAAAAGAATGAATGTGTGCATTTGTGACAAGAGTAACCTAAAGCTGACATCCTGTTACTTAGGAGAGACATGGCTTGTTCCTGTATTTCCTTACACTAGAAACATATGCCTCTTTCATCAAAGCCAGATTCATGCTCAACTAATTTTATGTAACAGATATTAAGTTCAGATGATATATATTCAGGACACCCTGCTAAAGTAAGACACTAATTCCACTGAAATCCAACTCTTTACATTGCTCTTGCCCTCCTCAGCCCATGAGACTAACACCAAAACTACTTCACAATTAAAGTTAAAACTAAAATACAATACTCGGCATGATCATAAGCGAACTAGACAATATAGATGGAGGTGCAGGTGCAGTTCAACTTCTATCTGTCGTAAAGCAGTTGTAAATTAATTGTTAACGTAACCTGATCATGACATCGATAAATAAAACCGTTTCAGATAGCAAAACAGCTCTAAAAGAATTAGTACAGCTTGGTGATCTAGATCCTATTATTACTTTCAACGCCAGCACGCAGGGACTGAAATTTTGGCTTAAGATTTGCAGCATATCAGTGATATCAAACGAGGAGCCCGAACATTCGAAAAACACGACTTCCTGCAATAACACGATACCAAAATGATAAGGATCAAACTGCCCATCAATTTGACCCCAAAAACTTGAGCAGCAAAACGTCGACCATATTTGATTCCAACGCATCTAACGACTGACGAGCCTTCCTATTCAAGAGATACAGCCACAACTCTTAATCAAAGAAAGGGCCACAATATCAACAGCCCACTAACAAGGCCACAACCTCGGGATGAGGGAATGGATCACGACACCCATTACAAAGCGATCAACAACTAAAAAACCGAACTGGATGACTATTTGGAGAACTGAGTGAAGGTACCTGGTAACTACGGGTCGCGAGAGAAACGAGGCCGAAACAGAAAGCGCAGGTGAAATCTGAAAAAGGGGTGAGAGAAAAACGGAATCTTCGATTCGTCGAGACTTGAGAATCGCACATTTTCATGTTTGGAGTTGCACGAGCTGGGAGCACCGTAACGAGCAATACAGTCAAGAGAAGATGGGGAGAGAGAGAGTTTTCAAGGATTGAGTCTCGGGCGGAACAGTTGGGCCGGGCTTGTGAGATTGAAGAGCCCGAACGATGCGAGTTTGATCTGTACTCTGGTTTGTTCCCCCTGTTTTCTGAATCTGAACCTGAACATACTAAGGCAAATTTAAACTGAGAAATTTCTCTTCTTAAACAGTAAAAGTGTCCGACCAAAAAAAAAAGAAATTATTTTTCAACTGAAATAATAAGAGGTAAATGACTTGTCTCCATTGTGAAATTGTAGGTAACTAAGTTGACATTATATGTACGGTACATGTTTTGTTTGCACAGCTTGTGGAGACGATTTTTCAAGCACTGGAAGTAGTTGTCACAGAGACTTCAAAAGAAAAGGAACTGAACGTTTATGGATCAGTTGAACAGATCGCTTTGAACAGTCACTCCAGTAACAAAGGCAGTGGGACCGAACGAGGTTAAGTTGAGATGACAAACTTGTGATGTGAAGAATCTCGGTGGACCGGAGATTATCGACAGATTAATAGAAATGTCGACATGCTCTCAACTAAGAAACAAAGATTGCAATGCTTCATTCTCTTGGGGGCCGGCGCTAAATATGACGAGCGTTGGCAACAAACTGCAAACTTTGCCATGCTACGACAAAATTAATCAGAGGGTATGCATATAGAGGTCATCCAATAGATTCGAATAGAAAACCCCATCCAACAGTCTTAACATGGTATTACCTTGTTCAGAAAGTAATAGAGAATGTGGCAAGCAAGCCCACAACAGACATAATAGCCACAACAAAAACTAACCCGGTTTCACCACCGAAAGTGAATAAACTGCACATTAACATTACTTACATAAATCTGCATAGTCCTGCCCTTTAATTCTACCAAAAGTGGGCAGGTGCAAGAGACCTCGTTCATTAATATACAAGGGATAATTACTTGGCTCGCTTCCTTTGCTTTTGGCTGTTCCTAGCTGGTTCAGTCTTCTTGTTCATGGCCTTTTCTGAATCTTTTTTCTTAATTGCCCCTCTTGTTCTCTTTTTCTGCTCATTGTTGTCATTACCATATGCATTCTCATCTTCCTCGCCAATCGCAGCTTCATCACTTTCATCATCGCTTTCCTTGGGTTTCCTTCTTGTAGATGATTTTCTACCTTGACCTCTAGGCTTGTGGGCATTCTTCGACTTGGCAGTTTCAGTAAGTTTATCTTCCTCAATTGCTAAACCACCATCGTCGTCGTCGTCGTCGTCGTCGTCCTCCTCCTCCTCCTGCGGTGCTTCTTTCTCTTTGAGGTTTGCTTTCCTTTTTTATTGGCAGCATTTACTGCATTAGCTCCACTTAACTTTTGCAGATCAGGTACATATGCAGTTGTCTAGGACAGAAATCAAGGCCCATCAAATTGACCATGTGATAAAAAGCAATCCGGATAGAGAAGACATAAGTAGTTTGAAAATGACATACCCGGCCACCAGCAGTGATAAAATCAATTCTTTTGCCTGCAGAAACATTAACAACCTTAACATATCTATCTTCGTCAACTAAACCAAATTTTTCTAGATTTAATTGGCCACCAAATCAAGAGAATTAATGAGGTGAAACCGTTGTTTGATTTTAGTCATGGTCAAGCAGAGATAATATTAAACCGAAAAGCCTAATTTTTTTTCTTTTTGGGGGGGGAAGGGGGGTCCCAAAAAGCCTTAGTTCAAAAGTAGGGATTGTGCAACCTTTTCCATCTTAAATAAATCCTAAGTTCGAAACTAGATGCCTGCATGAACAAGTTCTTTATCTTCAGATGGAAGAATTCATTCAAGGTTTAATCAATGTTTAACAAGGTCAACCAGATTAAAGGCCGGTTCTGGACACTCTGGTTTTCTTAGGATAGCGGACCAGTCCTAGGGCCAGGCAACATATGCTTGTCAACTCCGACTTGTATGTAAAACACTGTCAATAACAAATGAATATGAGGTAGGCCTATGATGCAGAAGAGAACCAATATAAAATAGACATGCCCGTGGAGGATTTGTAACATGTACCTCTCTTTTGATATACGGCCCGAGAAAGCATAACAAAAAAAAATAATGGATATCATTGACTAAGGCAAGATAATAACTTGCGTCCGCAAATTTCACAAGGAAAGAGTCAAACCATCAACAAAAGCCTCGCCCGGCTTCTTTTCTCTGGAATGGAATATCCAATTACTAGGGAATTGATTACTATCTGCCCCAACTTCAATTGCTTTCTCAATGACCTGTGAAACCAATTACATTATCACAATGGTTCATGAACATTAAGACTCTTACCATTAACTTTCCCAGGCTTTTTGCCCCACCGAAAATGAAACAACCACTCAAGGGGAAAGAGGCTGCATTTTGCATCAACTTGAACAGCAAACTGAATAACCTACATGTATTTCCTCTATTTTTCCATTAACATAATACACATTACAGAGTCAATCTACGCAAGAGAAGGATGTGAAGAACATTTAGTCACCTACCTGTTTAATGCACTTGTGTAACGCTGCACAGCTTTCTTTTGGAAGACTGGAGGCGGTTTGCAGAGGATGAATTTTTGCCTGTTACAGAATAGAAAATAATTTAACTATGCAAAGGAAAATCAGAGTAGAACGCCACAAAAATTTACAATCTGAAAATCATAAAATGAAAACAAAGCACTGCACTCTATCTGCAAAGGTTCACAAAACTACAAAGAATCCTTCAGATAGTTATGTGGAAGACAATTGACCTGGTATAGCACTTCATCAGCAATCCAATTGCCAATACCAGCAATAAAGCTCTGTGAAAATTGAAAAGTCAAGATCCAGATACATTAGACAGAAAACAAAAAAGAACCTGCCAACAATAAGCAAATGTTGAAGCAGGCAGTACTAGATTAACAACCCGGATTATACTCATCATAAATTACTCCACGACATCCTAAGAAAAATTCTAGGCACCCTATTGACTTACAATGATAAAACAATAGTGCTTAAAAGAATTAATCATGACAACAAATTCCAGATTGAACTTTTTATCCTTTCCATGAAGGCTCAACCAATGTAATTTTCATTATCTATATTTTTGAATATTAAATCTTATAATATGCTAAATGAAATTCCCCTTCAGACTCAAATTTCACAGGAGAACCAAAGAGTTCCAAACCACACTGTAAACTTAAGGACAACCTTTTATGTTACTGAATAAATTCAACTTTTTGACCAAGCTTAGATAGTTAAAATCATATACTCCTCAAACAGCATGCTTGTGAATCACACAGAATAAAACAATTCCTCAAGCTTAAAAAAAAAAGAAAGAAAATTGTAATGGATGTCCTTATGATAAGAATTCAAAGATGCAACATGGTGAAAGTACAAAGGAGAAAACTAGAGTTCAATGTTTTTTGCTTCCTGATGCATTGCCCTCTGTATGATTTTTCTGGATAGCTGCCATACAAGCACATAGTGTACCTGATCAAGCAATAGAGTCTTGATTGCAATTTTCTTCTTTGTCAAGGATTCAGTAAATTCATCAATCGTCATAGGCTCCAGGAGCGCATCTGGGCCAAGCTCAGATAATGGTGGTACAGAAGTCGGCTGCAACATCAGATTTAGTGGTTAATAGGGGGGCCTACTCTCCTATGAGATTAGAAAATTATAGAAATTTCACGTACGTCATTTAGCAAGCGCACTCTAGCAAAACGCCTCTTGTCAGTAAAAGATAGCTCCAATCCATTTTCAAGCTGCAGAAGAACGATGATTTTTTGTAAGAATTATTCTTGAGAAGGGAGAGTTACATAAACAAATGGACTGTGATATTCAAAAACTATCTACAAAATAGGATATTAAGGAATCACAATGACCTCACAGGTCCAAGAAAGAAAATGAAAAAACAAAAAGCACAAGGGAATCCACTCGTTATAAGTGAACAAGGGAATCCACTCGTTATAAGTGAACACTTCTTACTTCTATGAAGACTTTGGAATACTTGGAAGGCCATTCATCAGTGTCCTTTACAGCAGACCTGCCAGCAAAAGAACATTGATGTTTTCAATAAGAGTTACCAATTTTCTCCTTTCGAGAGGAACAAGCACATCTGCTGAAGCAAGATTTGTGTAATGAGATTTATGAAAGTTCTACAAAAGCTTGGAAGAGAGACGGTTACCAGTCTCAGTCAGTCTTAGTTATATGGAGTTTATCAGAAACTACAGGAAACAGAAGACATTCTTCCTGGAAAATGATCAAAGCAAAGTACCACATGCATCATTTACCATGCCTCACCTTTTATACTTTGTGACTGCAACCCCCTTGATATAGATAGCACCCGTCATCCCTGAGAGACATATTGAGATGCTAGAGTAAGGGACCCATGAAAGAGTGGTAACAGAAGCACCAGTCAACCTCATATCTCATAGTCATGATAAGAAGGCCAGTGGAGTTAATGCTTTCTGAAGTGTTCATGCTCCAACTTCTTCTAAAAGAAAATAAGTTCTATGAAGGAAATATCATAGTGTAAATTTTTTGTTGTAACAAGCAGATCACATAAAGAAACATGTAGCTGCACTTCTTCAGAAATCAGATGTAGTGCTAATATAAGTCATGCCTACATGGCCCACCGCTCTTCCCTTAAATCAGGCAGGACCAGATGGTATGAGTTAACATAAAAAACCAGAATCTTATTTTCCTCGATTGCTCTCCTACATCATCCTCATTTCTCTATGGAGTTGCATAGAGCTGCCACAATAATGAACACAATTCTAAAACTTGGAAATATACTTTCTACATAGGTAAGAACCTGGACCAAGATACATTGGTCGATCCCTCAGAGGGTCGCTCAAAGTGGTGAAATATGGGCAGACTTTTGCTTATTCAGTAATACATAAACTAACACCAAAGTGGACTTTGGGTTTTACGACATGCTAGGAAGTGTTTCATTCAACTTAACAAGAGTTATGCACATTCTTTGAACTGCACATTTTCTTTGTTAATTTCAAGTAAAATGTTGTCCACAATATCAGAGAAATCTCAACTCATCTGACTCATAACCAATGTCATTGACATAGTACCTCCTAGAAGACTGGGGTTTTGGTTAGAATACATAATCCATTCTCCAACAGCAACAACCACAATGCTATCAGAGATGCACATAGTCAGCAAAGATGGTATTCAATGTCATGCAACAACGAAAAGGTACAACTTTTCTCTTCATTCGAACTAAATGTGAATGTTGGCGTCATCACCTATGCTATTATAGTCCATTATCTTTCGTGGCCAAGTAATACCCAAGCCCCAAGAGCTACTAGCTTCTTCAAAATTTCGTATTTTCCACCTTGTCTTCTTGTTCTCAAGGATTTTTGCTGTTGGATCCAAGACTACAAAGGACAAAGTCTTACCTCCATCTCCATAGAAGAGAAAAACAAATATGCAACACGCACCCTCTGCTGAAAGTTCTTAAAGCAACGTCTTTCCAATCAAACAAACATTTCACTAAAGCATTCTGTTTGCGGGAAAAGAAGTGAACCTCCTCACTCGGCAAATGAATGACAATTATGCAACTCTTACACCACGCCAACACCATCATAAGCCAAACTAATTCCCAAGTACATTAGTATGGTTTGTATCGTTCCCAAATGTAAGCAAGCATTCGACAGTGCGTCATTATTGACTTGCGACAGCTCTATCATGGTAAAATGCTCACTACAGAACGTTCTCTTGAGCAAGACCGTGCTGTTTCACTTTATATTTTTGGATAAGTGAAACAATTAATTATCTTCTTCAAAACTACAAAGGGATCAGAGAATTTGAACGTACCAAACTGGAAAGAAGGGAAAGGAGGAGAATCGAGCTGGAGCCACATGTTCTTGCCCTTTCTCTTAGCCGCGACGATGGTCTTGCCCTCTAGCGAGGACCGGAAATCGGAAGGGTACACGCCTTCAATGACTTTCGGGTCGTCGGCGACGACGGCTCTCTTGATCTTCTGGCCGACGCAGTGATCCTCGACGGCCCTCCTCGCCGCCTCCACCTCCGGCAACTCCGGCATTGCAGCTCCGCCTCGCGAGGGCTTCTTCGCGCGCTTTTTGCTCGGCCTCAGCTCGCGCAGTGGACGAGAGAGAACCAGAGGGCGTAGTGGAAGAAATAGCTGTGTTACTGTTGACTGAAGTCGGCCAAGTCCAAACGCGAGGGCTCTGAACATGGATGGAGACGAACGGGCCGCAGATTCGGCAAGTCAACGGGCCTAATCGGGCCGGGATCGGGCCGCTAAAGTGGGCCTACCTTTTCCAGGTCCATAGTACTGAATGATGATCTCCCCGCCCCCGGGGGGGTTGTGGTTTTTGTGATGGAAGCCGAGTCAAGCCGCGGCTTGCACGCTTGGTGCTCAAAATTCCACTCGATCTCAATCGAGCACTAGTTTTTCTATTCGGGCTCGATTCGGCAAGAAAATTGAGATACTCGAGCTCGACTCGAGTATGAGCTATCAAGTCGAGTATGAGCTATCCGCGAGTAGTTTGAATCGGGCTGCGCTCCACCCTCATCATTTAGAGATAAAAGAGCATGATACGAGTATGACAGGTCTTATCGGACTCTCTATACGTTTAGATTTTAATAAGCTTAAGACGTATTTTATGTCACAAACTGACCGTGGAATTTCATTCATAGAACATGAGAATACTTCCAAACGCTAGTTTAACATTCTTCAACAGCTGCCCCCATCGCCACTTCAAGCCTAACTTTCTCATTTTGTTGAGAATTGGGATTATCAATCACGGATACCACTATTGTTTCTTGTATTTTTCATCTTTCTATGTTTTGGCCAATCTCGAGTTTGCTCATTGCAGAGATGCCCTGCACTTCTTGTATGAGTTGTGGTGGTTGCAAACTAAAGGTAATATTGCATACTTTATTTAGTTTGTACGTACGATTTCAAGGAAGAAGAATTGTTCACCAATAGGCCCTATATACTTTCAATACGGTGGTGGGTAAGTTTTCCTTTTCCTAGCTATAGTCTATAGATGATCGCTATCATTCAATTGGTTAAGATGATTTGATTATTCAAAAATACTGTGTCGGGTTTGGTGGGGCTAGGGTTATCTGACTACTCTACTAACGATATTTGGAGAATAATAACAGCTACCAAGGGCCAATCCCTCTTCCATCCTGTGACTATATAAAAAAGGGTTCAGGAGGGACGACTAGCAATAGTGACTTCTCGCAGATGTGACCATAAGAGCTTCATTCATGTCAAGGAATGCTTGAGTTTAGTCGTGACATTTCAATTCACTCGTAGCTGTGCTCGTAAGACGGACATTGATGAGATTGTCAATGAACAGGGTAAAGAGATTGTCAATGAACCGGGCAAACTCAAGAAAAGGAATGAATGCTGAAACCCACAAAAAGGCGGGAAAGTAACAAATACTGGGGTGTGGTTCATACTCTCTTACGATAGGAAAGTACGTGGATTCCACTCCACGCTGAGTGGGCGGGGGTCCTGGAGAGTCACCCCAGGTAGGGATTTCAAGAGAGCAACACCCTTAAATATCATAGGGCTTTTACAATTTAAGTTCATATTTTTCCTTTAGTAGTTTGGGTTTAGGCTCATGAATAGTTATTACGATATATACTATTTTTCTCTTATAATTGAGGGATGCAACAAGAGGCGTGAGGTGAAAATTATAGTGGAGCCCTAGTTTAAAGATGAACCAGAATAAAATCTCGCATCTCAATTTCTTTTTCTCTCTTTACATTTTATTTTGTCTTGATTGTGTATCGAATCCTAACAATAAATCCCCTACGGTTAGACGAGAGAAATGTAAGATGGGACTAAATATGAGCTTCTCGCAAACGATGGTCTAAGTTTAACATTGACGAGACTGTTGATGGACCGGGCAAACTCAAGAAAAGGGATGTAGGCCAAAAAAACCACAAAAAGATGGGGAAGTAATAAATCCCCGTTAGGTTAGACAAGAGAAATGTAAGATGGGACTAGATATGAGCTTCTTGCAAATGATGGTCCAAGAAGAACGAGAGGCACATAAAATTTGACTAATGGGGGATGGACGAACATTTGCCGACGACATTAGCTCTGATACTATATTAGAAAATTTAATTCAAAAGCTTAAACTAATAAATGGATGGAGACCACATAAATAGAAATAGCATATAAGACTCATTGTCAAACGGTGTACGACAACAACTTCAGCATATCTCTTCCATAGGAACCTCTTTTTTTCGGTCTAACATCTATAGGAACTTATTATAACCAAAACCAGGATATTAAATGATGGTTTGGGCTTGAGCAGACCTAGTTAAACACGTTCGGTCTATGCCCATAAACGGGCGCAAGAAGGTCGGCCAAACTCTAGACTAGTGCTTTGTTCCGACTATTCCACTGCAGATTGGGACTCGTCTTGTCACTGCAATAAACCTTAACCTAAGTCACAGCTTTGATCTTTTAGGTCATCGTAACTCATTTACTTCAGACATCTTCGAATGCACTTCAGGAAAACACCCAAAAATGAAAGACTTCCAGTAAGTAAGCGCAATAGATTAAAGGCTATCTCGTGGAGGAGGCGGAAAATTGAATGTCCATCCCCCAAAACATGGCCCCCAACAACCCTTTTTAATTTTTTGGCCATCTTTAGTTGGTTAATAACCTTCCGATGTGCCCTGAAAAAACAGCGTCAATATTAGTTCTCTCCCGTTCTTTTTTTCTTTTCTTTTCGCATAAGAACCGGAACTATATGATACCTGATGAAACATCTCACGTTATTTAACTATGGAGTTGACACACTCTTTATGTAAATATAGTCTTCTTCCACCGAGCTGTAGAAGTTACTTCTACAACGGCGTCCAGGCGACCTGTGAAATATTTTGCAGTACTATTTTTCTAGCTGCCATATGTCATTTTGAAGGTCCGCGTGTAGAACCGTTAATGCAATAAGTATACTCCATGCACTCATGAATGTAATGTCAGTGTCGCTCCTCTTTTATTTACAAGAACCCTGGTTTTCTCGTTCGTTAGGCTTTGCGTTTATGATGTTTGGCAATGGCCCACGTTCTCCTCTCACAACTTGGCGATTGTGCCATATCTCTGTATCTTCTCTTTTCAGGGACTAACTATGGTGAAAGCAAAAGAGGAGCCTCGACAGCTTTTTGCAAAGATGGGTGAGGGTCAAGCATGGATGGAGAGCAAGTGCTTGGATGCACAGCTCTACGTCAGTTTTTTTCTGCTGTAAATCCACCACGATCAATGGTGAGAGCGAGAGAGTGACTCGGGCGCACAGGGAAGTGGATTCCAAAAGCCTGGACGACTTTCGGAAAACGCAAAAACCCGAATAATAGGCTGCTCAATCACCATATATGCGGTTCGATCCGAGGCTCGTGCCGGGGAGGGCGACCGGGCCGTTGAACCCGTAATGCACTTTGTTCTTTTCAGGCTGACAATATGACGAGAATGAGAGCGTGCTTTTAGACCGTGAGCGTTGTTAATGACCGTAAAATCATGACTATAAGTCACTCGAACACCTTACCTCTCCCCTTACAAAAGAGGAGTACGTTAAGAAGAGGACTTGGAATTCAATCACTCTCTCAATTGCATTATTGATTTCTAATGTTACAACCTTAACGAGCATCTTTTTCCGATAAATGCCACATCGTTTTCTCTTATACCGCTTCAAAAAAGTCCTAAATCTATTGCACTTTTGCCAATTTAGTTTTAAACATTTTAATTTAGTCAATTCAATCCTAAAATTTTTTTTATACTGATTCAATCCTAAAACCTTTTGCATTTGTACCAATTTAATCTATTCGACCAACTTTGTCCTACTAGCGCTCACGTGGCCGCCGGCCGGCACTGATGGAGAATTTTTTTGGTAAATGTTTTTAATATTTTAATTTTTTTATTCTCCTTCATCTTCTTTCTCCAATCACCTCTAGGCTATCGCCGGTGGCTAGAGGATAGGGCCGACGAACCACTGGTGCTGGCACTGCCGAGCTTGGCTCGGACTCTCTAGCTGGGAAAGGCCAAGCTCCACCAGCCAATTGTTGGGCTTACCTAGAGAGAGAGAGAGAGAGAGAGAGAGAGAGAGAGCTTGCCTCGAACTCACCCGAATCTAGCGAGGTTGAGCCAAGTCCAGCAACGTTGGACTCACCTAGCCATGGCATCGCAGTTGCTATCATTAGGAGAGCCTAGCAATGGCTACGCCATGCTTGGCGAAGCTTGGATTCGCCTAGATCTGGCGAGGCCGGCCAAGCCTACTGGCGCCGACACCGGACTTGCACAATGGTGCCGGCACAATGGTCCGCCGGCCTTGTCCTCCAACCACTAGTGATAGGCTGGAGGTGGTTGGAGGAAGAAGATGAAGAAGAATAAAAAAAGGAAATGCAAAAAAATTAAAATATTTAAAATATTATTAAAAAATGCCCCGTTAATGTCAACCGATAGTTGTGTTAGTGTTGACCGACCAAAGTTGGCCAAATGGATTAAATTGGTATAAATGCGAAAAGTTTATGATTGAGTCAGCACAAAAAAAAAAGGTTTATGCCTGAATTGGCATAAATGCAAATATTTATGACTAAATTGGTAAAAGTGTAATACATTTAGGATTTTTTTTTTGAATTTTCCCTTTGTCTTCGTATTTGATCCGGGGCATCGCCAATTACCCAGGGCAAGCATGACCCACTAGGCCATATGCAACTTATTTGGCAAATACGCTATTAATTTTCTCAGATCTAAGTGGACTTTCCGCTTGTAATTGTGACACGCAATTCCTTGTGCATGCTGAAGGGAGAGTGACAAATGTGCCTGTTCATAAGAAGACAATTACAAGGAAAGAACTGCAAAGACAAATCTTCATGTACGGTTTCTAAGCTGACCCTTTCTAAATTTATCTTATGGCAAAAAAAAAAAAAAAAAATTCGACTCAATCGATCCCAAGTCGAACGCGTGTGAACAAGTGGGCCTAACGAATACAAGCGCTAATCACCGCCAAAGTGTGACAAAGTACAGGATTCAATTATGAACTCAAAACTCCTCGGAAAGCTCCCTCAAGATTCTCTCAACTTGCTCTCCAAATCAACGGTCCCCGTTGGTATATACCCCCGAGACGAAAATCCCAACATGCGATAAAACAAAATCGCTCGGCGGAATTCCACCTGTTGGCCACGCGTCGCCCGCTGAGTGGCCAGCCTTCTGTGTTTGTCCCCATGCACGGCTCCCAGCCCCTCTTATAATTAGCTCATCACAACTTCACAAGTCTCACATTTTGAGAGAGAGAGAGAGAGAGAGAGAGAGAGAGAGAGGGGGTCAGAGCGTTTTAGCTAGAAGGAGAGGCCAGGATTGCTCACAAATCCACGAGAGGGTGAAAAGAAACACCCGAAGCCCCCTTATCCTATCTTCTCCGAAAACCGGAAGGCTTTCACAGGATTTTCCTTCCCTTTCTAGCTCCCTCTTTAAAAGCTCTTTCTCCCTCCCTCCCTCTCCCTTCACACCTCACTCCTCCTCCACTACTTTCTCATTGCTCCCCCCACAATCATCTCCTCCTCCTTCTTCCTCTTCATCCTGTTGGATTGATTAAGTCATGACTGGTCGCCAATGATGCTCGCCCTCGGTCCGCCGTTTGAGCACATCGGCGATTCAATCCCGACATAACCGAAAGATAACAGCAACTGGGTCATTAGTGTTTCGCAGAATCCAGCTCTTCTCCGCTGGGGCGGACTTCTTGAGGTCAAGAGGAAATGGCTCCAAAATCGGGCAGAGGCAAGTCCGGCAAAGCCAAAGGAGAGAAGAAGAGAAAGGAAGAGAAAGGTTTGGAATTTGCCCCGTCTCGACTTGGAAAAGAATCTATTGACTCTTTCATTCTATATGCGCTTTTGCTACTTTGGACTCTCTCTCTCTCGGCAAGCTGAGTACTTCGAGGAGGTCCTGATGTTTCTGGTGTTCTTTTGCAGTTGTGCCCAGCGTTCTTGACATAGCTGTCATCACCCCATACGATGCTCAAGTCATACTCAAGGTAAAAAAATTCTGATTTTTTTTATCTCCTCCTCCTTCCCAGTAGCCAACTTCTGGTTAAAGAAATCTCATCCTTTCCTTTGATTATTCGTAATTCGCATTGGCTGACATGGTTTTGCTCTTTACTGTCTGAAGGGCATCTCGACTGACAAGATCCTCGATGTCCGAAGATTACTGGCCAACCATGTCGAGACATGCCACCTCACGAACTACTCTCTGACTCACGAGGCAAGAGCCTCTTCTCAGATTCCACACCCTCCAACGTTAACATTCATCCCACGTAGTTCCTAACGAATTTGATCACATGCTAAATGTCACAGCTTCTCGCCTCATCTTTTTGTCAACTCTTCTTAACCAAACTCCTCCACTTAATCTTTTGTTGTATTTTGGGAGGAGAGCAGATCAAGGGGCAGCGGTTGAATGACGAAGTAGAGGTTGCCACTTTGAAACCGTGCCTTCTGAAGATGGTTGAAGGTAGGTGAAGATCTTCTACCTACAATTCAGCCGTACCACAACCTCAGCTTTAGCTCCCATTTGCCCCCCCTTTTTTTGCAGCATTTTTTTTTATATGATTCATATTGTGAGGTCTTGGAATTTTCCCACTTTGAGCACAACATTTGAACATGGACAAATGCCTAAATTTGGCACAGAGGACATTAAACTTTAGAGGAATACTTTCCTTTCTTTGTCTTCGCATGCATTTCAATATGATGGGGAAAATAGAAATTGACAAATGAGAATTTGTGGTGTGAGTAGAGCCATATAGATTGGGGCTGTGTGCAAACTTACCTTTCAATAGACTTCTGATTTGGATACATATGGAAAGTTCTACACATGTCCCTTTTTTTTTTTTTGTTTGATGTACTTTCCTCGATGTTTTTATTTTTATTTTTTTTGGTTTTCAATTTGTTCCTAATTGCAACTAACTTCTCCCGGTTTTCGGTGACAACCCCTTTTCATGTCTCACTGAAAATTCTACCCACCCTCCTTGTCGTTCTGCTTTTGAGGGAAGGATGGAATCTTGGTGCTAGGGTTCCCGGCATTGCGTCGAATGTTCGATAGCACAGAAAAATTAAAAATTAAACATGTTTTTATTAAGATTGTTTATTTTTACTTAGATTATATTTTTTTTAACCACCATTTATTTTGTCTTTATTGTTTTCCATTTTTTTGGTCTGGAACATCTACTTTTGTCTGAGTTGCATGTTGGGAGCTAATAATTTTCATTAGCACAAGCTACGTTGATGTAGGTCCCATGAATATGGGACCCCTTCTTGTGCTGGAGGAGGATGCAATTAATGATCAATGCTCCTAAGTCCTAATGTAGCCAGCATGCCAAGCTCAATTTGATAATCTTTTTTGCGCAGATGGATTAGAAAAGGAAAACGTACCCATCGATAAGTTATATTGCATTAAATAGCGCACATAGTAGCTAAAGATAGGGACATCACCCTTAACTTTTCGGACGTCTCGCCGGAAAAATCACTTTTCGCCATGTAATTTCCAGTAGCATTATCAATTGTTCAAACCTAGAAATTGAAATCACACATAGGCTACTTTGAAAAGCTTTAATTTTTAATTTTTTTTAATTTTCTATTTTTAATTTGTTTAGTTCCTTAATTGAGGAATCTTTGTGATCCTATGTAATGTTGCCCAGAGGATTACACGGAGGAAGCGCAGGCCGTATCGCACGTGCGAAGGCTCCTGGACATCGTGGCGTGCACAACAAGGTTCGCTAAGCCCAGGAGCAGCAGATCACCGCCTCCGTCTTCCCCAGACGCACGTCCCAAGAAGACCAGGACCCACCAAGCGCGCGAGCCGCCGTCGCCGTCCAATGGGAAGGCCGGAGGGAGCGAGAGCCCGTCGGACCCTCCCGTGTCGGCGATCTCGCAGAGCCTCGACATGGCGTGATTCACCCGACGCCGAAGCTCTCCGAGTTCTACGACTTCTTCTCTCTCTCCCACCTCACACACCCATTCACAGTGAGTCCCAATTTTCCTATTTGTTTCTTTGACATTTTATTATTGTTCCCCGTATAAAATGAACAGAAAAGGAAGCAACTTTGGACAATATGTCAAAAGATTTCACCTTGTTTTCAACGGTCCAGTCAAGGTCGGGGAGTTCATCGTCCACTTGGTCCTGTTTGGTTGTTCGGAAAATGCTGGTTCATACTCAAACTATTAATAGTGGACAGAAGTAGATGTTACAGTTACCATTCAGTGACATTACTGGGACATCTGGGTCCCTTACCCTGAAAAACTTTGCGTGCGTGTCAAGTTGTTAGTAAAGTGGTGATCCTAACTTCTATAACCAGAACACAGTAAGGGTTGAATGTTGAATAGGATGGATACTACTTTTTTACTGCGAAATGGGAGAGATTATTCTTACGAATGATGGGGAGATAGATCACTGCAATCAAGATCCCAATGACATGTATTGGGAGCTTTTGAGATTGAATATTGAGGTGAAGGTCCTTTTTTTTTTTTTTGTATAGTGAAGTGATTCTGCACAAGTTGATCAAGACAAAAGTGTGTCATGGACTCATAAGTGAAGTCAAACAAACTTCTCGGTGCCTTGTTGATTATAAACAAATACAGATGATACGCTTTTATTAAATTTCAATGCTGTAAACTTGGCGACCGAGTTGTAATTATTTCTGTGCCTGTTTCAGGTTTGAAGAGGTGCCCAAAAGATGATACAGGAGAGTCGCGTGATGGGGACTATTTTGAAATTCAGGTGCAAATATAGTTCACTTCTCTTGCATTTTCAACCATGTTCATGTCACAATGTTGTTGTTGGGCATTTGAATTCCTGAGAATTGACTTACTGGAGCTGTAAAATTTGGTGGATTGCTGCAGATGAAGATATGCAATGGGAAGCTGGTAAATGTGGTTGCATCAGTAAAAGGATTCTATACTCAAGGCAAAGTGTTTCAGCAAAGCCACTCTCTTGTGGATCTCCTGCAACAGCTCAGCCGGGCTTTTGCCAACGTGGGTACTTCGCTCTATTGGATTCAGCTCCCTTTTAGTTAGTTATTTCTGTTTCCACATTTCAGCTTGAGCTGCCAAATGAAGTTTATGGCCATTTCTTGCGTGTCCAATTGGGGAGTCTTTGACCAAAAAAAAAAAAAAATTTGGGAGTCTTTATTTGTATCAAAGAATTTCTTTCAAAAGTCTTTCCTTGTCCTGGTTATTTACCATTAGAGTCGTGTTAATGATTGCTTAGGTGCGCAATTAAATAGAAGAATTGTTCGATTACCAAAACACTAATTGTAGCATTGATGTTGCGGTTTAGAATGTTTTTAATAGGAGAAGAGGGTAAAAGGACCGTTTCCAAGTGCAACTCAAAAATCAAATCCTGCTGATGGTTCTTATCTGGCAATTATTGAAATCGTGTCCAATGTATTTGCGCTTGCAAAGATTGACATATTTCAGCTTCTCTTGCTTTTGACTGATAAACTTGGCTTACTTTTTCAGGGTTATGAGTTGTTGATGAAAGCATTCATAGAGCACAACAAGGTGACTCTTCTTTCTTGATAATGTCGAATGCTCGTTTCTCACCATGATTTTTGTGCCAGGCAAATACATGGTGTTGATCTCTTTGTTTAATTTCAGTTGGTAATCTACCTTACGGATTTCGAGCAAATACATGGTTGGTTCCACCATCTGTTATGGAGTCTCCCACCAAATTCCCATCACTGCCAGCTGAAGATGAGAACTGGGGAGGTAATGGCGGTGGACAAGGAAGACATGGCGAGCATGATCTTCGTCCATGGGCCACGGATTTTGCAATACTGGCTAGTTTGCCATGCAAAACAGAAGAGGAGAGAGTGGTTCGTGACCGGAAGGCTTTTTGCTCCACAGTCTCTTTGTTGACGTCTCACCTTTAGAGCCGTTGAAGCAATACGCCGGCTGATAATTCTGATTCAAGTGCTAAAGACGTGAAACATCATGCGCCAGGATCAGTTGGGCTAGAGGAGTCGAGTGGGAACTTGTACATTTCAGTAAACGAGATGCAGCCGATGCAAACTCTAAGTATAAAGAAACCTTGAATGGAGACCAACATGCTGAGAGATTGCACAGAGGAATCTGCTTAAGGGATCACTGCAGATGAAAATGTTGTTATCCGTGTAAGTTTTCTGCTATCTCATTAATT